>JADBHU010000924.1:0-55626 GCA_017140155.1 Fusarium devonianum
CCTCGGAGGGGACTGCGTCGTTCTGGACGACCGAGTTGTTGGGCCCGTCAATCTCGGGGTCGACTCGGAGGGAGAAGATGTGCTGATGGTTGTGGGCGTTGATGGTGGGGGCGACTTCAGTGCCGTAGGGGGCGGCCGTCTCGGTGGGGTGCATGCAGTAGGTGTTGAGCATGCCCGTGAGCTTGATCTCGAGCTTGTAGGTGCCGTCGAGGGTAAAGGTGTGGTAGAAGCCGTACTCGTAGTTGGCGGCGGTGATGATTTGCGAGATGATGAGCTTGCGGTCGCGGGCCGAGATGACGGAGCCGTCCCGGTAATCGGTGTGCTTGTAGAGGAGGCCGTTGTCCTCCTCGTGGATGCAGATGGCGTTCTTGATCACAGCGGGGTCACCCTCGCCAGTGGCCATGACGGCGTCGAGGTAGTGAATGGCGCCCTTGCAATCGCATCCCAGCTTGAGGGAGTTGGTCATCAGACCGGTGCCGTACTCACCGACGTCAAAGGCATGCTTCCTGTGGTGGGGAGGGTCGGGGTTACCGTAGGGCACGACCATCTCGACGACGCTGATTCGGTTGAAGAGGGTGCGCTCGCGCTGCTCGTGGTGGTCCTCCATGCGGACGTCGGAGAGGACGATGCCCTCGCGGTAGTTGAACCCAATGTGCATCTTGTAGCCAGCCCACGAGATCTCGTTGCCGCGCATGCGGAAAGACACGCCCTGGGGCTGGGTGATGTTGATGGGCTTGAGGGTTCCATCCACGTAGTTCTCGCCGATAAACTCGGGCATGTAGTTGTGCGAGGTCAGAGGCACCTTTGTGCGCTCGCCGTTGACATAGCGGACGTCGACAGTAAGAATCTCCTCCTTCTCCGTGTCGACGACGACTGTAAAGTCGAGGGGATGCGCATACTGGTTGTCGTTGGGCGAGGCGCGGTAGTACGCCAGACCCTGCTGCAGACGGCGCTCAAAGCCCCAGCGGTCATCGAAGCCAATGGCCCAGGCGTCGAGAAAGACCTTTTCCATGTCGGTGATGCCAATGTCCTTGCAGGCCTGGATGACGCGGGGGTCGGCGCGGGCGATGCGCTCGCAGACGTCGAGGTCCTCGAGGGTCAGCGTGGGGCCGACCTCTGCGACGGCCTTGAACTCCTCGACCTTTGACTGGGCCAGGTTGGCGATGGCCTCGCTGACCTTGCCAGAGCCCTTCTCGATGACGATGGCAAAGGCGCGGCGCTCAGGGCGCGGGCCGGTGCGGTTGCGGAAGGCGACATACTCGGCCTTTTTGGGCTCACGGAGGGTGAGGCAGTTGAACTTGAGCTGATTGGGCTTGACGTGATCACGGATGAGTTTCACGGCAGCGCGGATCTCTTCAGTTGACAGCGGATCTAATGAATGTGTGTGAGCGGGGAGTCAAATCAGCAGTGAAGAGGTGAATAAATCGTACCGAGAGGGTGCAGAGTCTGGGAAGTGGACAGATCGGGAGCGGCATCGTTGGGCTCTTCCCGATAGATCGTGTAGCCGGCAACAGAGGTAGTATCTTCAATCATGATGAGGGTTGTCGGCTGAGCGACTGTGCCATACAGGTTGATGAAGGGGAGAATGAGAGAGAGGAATTGGAGTCCAAGGAGTTGGGCCTTAGATCACAGGTATAAGAGAAGGGGAGTTGTTTGTACAACGGGTTTGTGCTTGGCTTGAGACGGGAAAACAAGAAGTTCTCTGCCAAGTTGAGGACGATGGCTTCTTATAGATGAGCACAGGATAAATTGATCGGGGTGCCCCGGTGGCGCCCCTCGTAGCACTGGCTCTCCAAGAGACTCCACAGATCGGATCTGGGTTTTGCTCTGAGACGACTTTGCCGGTGGAGAGCGAGCGTTGGGGATACGTTGAAACGGCAGCAGAAGCAAACAATCAGGCATTTGCCGCTGCGGGGGGAAGCGACACAGAAGAGGGCCAAGACTCAGAGCTAGCCGCGAGCTCTACCAAGAATCGCAGTAGAATTGCATTTCTCCAACCTTGAATCCTTGAAACCTCTACATCAAAGAACCCAGAACCTATCAACTGCCGCGCCGCTCCAGGCCACCTCCGGTAGATACAGCTGCAGAGCGCGATCTAGCACCAGCGACTACCCGAAGACGGGCAAAGAAATGCAGAAACAGAGCATGTGCAGGCCCACATGTTGCCTCTTTAGCGCTGCTACCGTGTGCCCATGCTTTGGGTGAGACTGTTGAGGAGAGATGGATGCAACCTGAGCTATCGCCGCCTCAACCGAGAGTCCCCCAATTCAAAGCGTTACTTGAGCCTCGCTTCTTCAGATTCTCTGTGTCATTTGTGACGATGGGCCAATCAGCCTCCTTGTCGCATCCCCTCCTCGCCTCCAGCCGCTTGCGTCTCACAATCGCCAACTATACCGCTTGTGGCAGTTGATTCTCAGCTTTCCCACGTGGAGATCCGTGATGCTCACGCTATACTGTTCCTAGGTAATCGATTGCATTTTTTGACACGACCGGCCAGCTCGATAAGGAGCCCCGAGATAACCCAGCGCGCGGGTGGCTTTCCGCCTACATCATCTCGGCCTCGCACTGGGGAGTATGATACGGAGCCTCTAACCGAAAGCTGTGATCCATGTTTGGATGCTTTCTGATGCCCAAACAAGGCGAAAATCCGGGCCGGGCATTGTCACGGCCATGGGAATACCCCGTGGGGAAAAAAGGGTTGCAGAAGAGGAGATGCGACCGACCAGCCGACGGATTGGTGACGCCTCTTTTTGTCTTTCCCCTTCAGCCCATCACGTAATTGAAACGGCCCTCGTCTCCCTAGTTGATGCAATTCATCGTAATTCCCCATGGGGTTGCGGCTGGCTTCCCCGCAGTTCAGGTCTTGGAGTGTTGGTGCGGATGTCCTATCGAAAAGAATGCTTGCAGAGTTTCAACACCAAGGAAACCGTCAGAGATTGCGCGCCCTACAAAGACAAAACCGTCTTTTGGCCCAATCAGTTTACTGCCGAAGGCGCTTCACGACCACCACATGCGCATCTGGCTCTCAGCTTGCACACGCTGGGAGAGATAACGTACGTGGGTTACGACTAGGGTAGAGATAACGGCCTAATCAGAGGGCGCCCACCACCTTTGAACCAAGGTTTTCCCCCCCCTCCTCCCTCTCTCTGGAGCCATTCCATAGCGATTAGCGAGCTGGCTCTGCTGCTGTACGTACTCGGTACCCTCTACACAGTACTATCTGAGCCTGTCGTCACACGATACAAGGGCCTCCGAAATTGAAAACGGGTGTCTAACACCCAAAAAAGTACGAGCAGCCAGTTACTGTCTCCTGACAAGACAAGACCCTTGAAACTTTGAAGGAGAGAGGAGAATTTGGTTATAAACGCGGCGCATGCTCGATCAACTTTGCTTTTTTGTTTCCTCTGCATTCTGGTCGCAAACTTGCGAACTTGAACAAGTTCAAACACTTTTCACTACAAGGCTGCCCGTCGCCTTAACAACCCTCCTACCTACGTCATCCTCTCCATCACATCTCGACGCGGTCATTGTCAGACGCGGCCATGACCAACGACGTCGAGACCAACACCTCGCTCAAGCGCGAAGACATCTCGAACCAGGCTCTCCAAGATGCGCAGGACCTCGCAGAGTTTGGCCACGACCAGGCCCTCTCGCGCAAGTTTAGCATCTGGAGCATGCTCGCGCTCGCCTTTTCCGTGCTGGGCACCTGGTCGACCTTTGCGCAGGACCTCTCCAGCGGCTTGACCAGTGGCGGACCCATTGCCATTCTCTGGGGTCTCTGCCTCGTCTTCGTGTGCAACCTCTGTGTCGCTGTGTCGCTGGGCGAGATGTGCAGCAGCATGCCCACAGCTTTGGGCCAGGCGTATTGGATCTCGCGCCTCTGGCCCACTGCCAATGGCCGATTCTGCTCGTATCTGTGCGCCTGGATCAACACCTTTGGCTGGTGGTGCCTGAGCGCCTCTCAGATTGCCTTTATGACCGAGTTCATGTTGGGCATGAAGGTCCTGTTCAATCCAAACTGGTCGGGAGCCTCGACAGGCTGGGTTCTGTTCCTCGTCTACGTCGGCACAACGTTTGCAATGACCCTCTTCAACGTGGTGGCCTGTCGCAAGGACATTGTCCTTCCCATGTTCAACAACTTTGTCGGCATCTCATTTGGTAGCCTCTTCTTCATCTTCAGTCTGGCACTGCTCATCTCAGTCGGCACAAAAGACAACCTTGAATTTAAGCCTGCCGATTTTGTCTTTGGCACCTGGATCAACCAGACCGGCTGGCCCGATGGAGTGACATGGTTTATTGGCCTTGTTCAGGCTGCATACGGACTTACAGCCTTCGACGCCGCCATCCACCTCGTCGAAGAGATCCCCTCGCCGCGGACCAACATCCCCCGCGTCATCTGGCTCTCGGTGGTCATTGGCGCCATCACCGGGTTCATCTTTATGGTTGTTTGCCTCTTCTGCATCCAGGGGATGGATGTTGTCTTGGATCCCTCCACCGGGCTTCCCTTCATGGACCTACTGAAGGAGACGGTCGGACTCGAGGGCGGCACCGTTCTCCTGACCCTCTTCATCGTGAACGGCCTTGGCCAGGGCATCGGCATCGTGACTACGGCTTCCCGTCTGACCTGGGGCTTTGCGCGAGATGGCGGTCTTCCTTGGAGCAACTACTTTGCTAAGGTCGATGAAACTTGGAAAGTCCCCGTCCGCTCTCTGTGGCTCCAGGGCGGCATCATGGCTCTAGTTGGCGTTCTCTACACCTTTTCGTCGACCGTGTTGGAGGCCATCCTGAGCGTCAGCACCATCGCACTCACCGTCTCGTACGGCATGCCGATTTTGACGCTCCTACTCGTGGGCCGCGACAAGCTCCCACCGGGCCAATTCGCGCTCGGACGATTCGGAGCCGTCATCAACTGGGTCTCGGTTGTCTACTGCGTGGTCACGACCATCTTCTTCTTCTTCCCCTCGTACCCCAACCCGTCCGCAAGCGACATGAACTACGCCATTGCCGTCTTCGGCATCATGCTGGTCGTGACCCTTGGGTTCTGGGTCATCAAAGGCCGCATCACGTACATGGAGACGGAGGAGGCGCAGGGGGACATCATCTACGCCCAGCGCGCGGAGCGTGCCAACTATGTCGATGTGGTCCCGGGGAACAAGGCGGAGAGAGAGGCTCGGGGTGGGAATGCAGGCGAGTAGACAAAGGAACAGGCTTTGTAACTAAAGATTGACCTTCTCTGTAGGGACTAGATAATGTGTATGGACTAGATAATGGAGTTTCATGATCAGTCGCATTGCAAGGAGACTGCTAGTATTTAGAAACCAAAATTGATCGTATCTCCTACTTTGTACTCCGCTCAACGTGCCAGTAATCACACTGTCCCTTTGGCCTATCTTGCTGCCGTTTCGGGGTTAGTCCAGGGACACACGGAGCAGTCACTCAACCCACCGTATCTCTCCACGATCCGAAGCGTGGAGAAGCTGCAGCAGGGATTGTCCAGCTTGTTGATCTATCACTCTCTCGATTGGGGCAACAGCTGTCAAGGATTCAAAGACGCGCCTGGACTAGACTAGCACATCGTAGTGGAGGGGACCTGTCTCTACCAAATAATTGCAAAATAGCTGCCGAATCGGGTAACCCCAGAAAAGCGTGGCCTGTCACGCCGGTCCGGGGTGGACCCACACCCCGGCCGGCCCGGGGTCAGAATGCCGAGGCGCGAGACCCGAAATGGGGGGAGGTCGGGGGAGTTCCGTTGAGTACTGTAACCAAATGATTACCCGAGTGGCAATCTCAACTGCTTAGCTTGAGTGCGCTGCTGGGTGCTAATTTCCTTCCGAATGGAGGCTATCTTTTGCAATCCGGCAGATCTCTCCATCGGAGCCGCACAAGGTTGGGCCTTGGTGTCTTGCAGCTATGAAACCGTGCGGGTGAAACCTTGGGAACCCCGCACAGGTGGCATTCAGCTCTGACGTATCGGCGTGGGAGCTCCCATGATATTAGTATGCGAGGGAGGTCTGCTTGTTTTCTGATCCATACCACCTAATCCCTGGCAATCATACCCAATTCACCACATCAAAATGAGTCTCGACGTCCAACTCACTGCCCCCAATGGGCGCACCTATACCCAGCCGACCGGCCTCTACATCAACAATGAATGGGTCAAGTCTTCAAACGGCAGCACCCTCACCTCATTAAATCCCACGTACGTCTCTTCCTGCGCTGTCCTCTTCACAGCAGAAGCTAATAACCACCAGAAACGAACAAGAAATCACGTCCGTCTATGCAGCAACTGCTCAAGATGTCGACAAGGCCGTCCGTGCCGCTCGCGCAGCTCTTCGCAACCCCAAGTGGAGGGACATGCCTGGCACTGAGCGAGGCAAGTTGATGAACCGCCTGGCTCACCTCGTAGAGGAGAACCGAGAGGTCCTCGCCACGATCGAGACTTGGGACAATGGAAAGCCCTACTCCGTTTCCCTCAACGAGGACATGACCGAGGTGGCAGAGACACTCCGCTACTACGGGGGTTTTGCCGACAAGGTTTTTGGGCAGGTCATTGAGACTACGTCTGACAAGTTTGCTTACACGGTTCGCGAGCCAGTCGGCGTTTGCGGCCAGATCATTCCGTAAGTCTTGATTTGAACCTTGAGAGAACTTTCCGCTGATCGCCCATTGTAGCTGGAACTACCCGCTGGCAATGGCAGCTTGGAAGCTTGGCCCGGCTCTGGCCTGCGGTAACACCGTTGTTCTCAAGCCCGCCGAGCAGACTCCCCTCTCTATCCTGTATTTCGCCAACCTCGTCGCAAAGGCCGGGTTTCCCCCAGGCGTTTTCAACGTCGTCAACGGCCTTGGCTCCGTCGCAGGCGCCGCCATCGCGTCCCACATGGACGTTGATAAGATTGCATTCACCGGCTCTACCGCCACGGCTCGCCACATCATGAAGATGGCCAGCAACAACCTGAAGAACATCACGCTGGAAACTGGTGGCAAGAGCCCTCTGATTGTCTTCAACGACGCCGACCTCGAGACGGCGACGTTCTGGGCTCACGCCGGCATCATGTCGAACCAGGGCCAGATCTGCACTGCGACAAGCCGCATCTTGGTCCAGGAGGGCATCTACGACAAGTTTCTGGCTGCCTTCCGAAAGCAGGTCAAGCAGATCTCCAAGCTGGGCGATCCTTTCGACGAGAGCACTTTCCAGGGCCCCCAAGTCACCAAGGCTCAGTACGACCGCATCATGGAATACGTCGAGGTCGGTAAACAAGAGGGCGCCAACCTCGAAGTTGGCGGCCAGCCTTTCAAAAAGGTCGGCGACGGCAAGGGCTTCTTTATCGAGCCCACCGTCTTCACCGGCGTTTCACCAAAGATGCGCGTATTCCAGGAAGAAGTGTTCGGCCCGTTTGTTACGATTACCAAGTTCAGCACCGAGGAGGAAGCCATCGAGCTCGCCAATGATACCCAGTACGGCCTGGGAAGCGCTCTGTTCACCACTAATCTAACCAGGGCGCACCAAGTCGCCAAGAGGATTGAGGCAGGAATGGTCTGGATCAACTCGAGTAATGATAGCGATTGGCGGATTCCCTTTGGTGGTGTCAAGCAGAGTGGCATTGGGCGGGAGCTGGGAGAGGCGGGACTGGCGGCGTATTCAAACATCAAGGCTGTGCATGTCAACATAGCCTCGAAGCTATAAGCATTGAGACGAAAGTATGTCCTGTCCTAATCTCGGGGAACTAGTTTTATACCGCATCCAAGCACTCTAAGGCGTATCAGGGCGCATGATATATTTCGAGTTGACATTCAAAACCTGCTCCATGACCTTCGAGTTGATAATCGTGTTCCGGTGGCCCAGTCGAACGGTCATTATGTATTGTACTCCACAAATTCATCACAGCACATGAATCGACTGCTTGAATAGCTGCCGCCATCAAAGCTAGGACGTGATACAGTATGGCTTAGGTGATATTCAGAGGGTGTGTCCACAACCGCGTACCTACCCGGAACCAGATCCTCGGTTCAAGTTTCATCTGTAATCCCAGAATGTCCACCAATCTTCTTGAAGACGCGCTCCGGAAGACCTAAGCGAGTACTCCAGATAATGTCATGATCCGACTTATCGAAAACACTGCTCTTGTGGTCTATCGTGCTGCTCCGCTGTTCAGTCTCCCAGCACCTGTCAAACTACCTACTCAGGCCCTTGAGTGCGGGGAGCTCGAAACTTTGGTTGAAGCGTGGGTCTTTGAGAAAGTTCTCGTGGGTATTGTAAGCCGATGCCATATCTCGAGACTTTAGCTGCACACAAACGATTGAACAAAACCAGGATACTCGGCTCGACAGGGTTGCGCTTTGGAGAAATGCCAAAATGAGACGCCAACTTCCCGTAGCAAAAACACGCCACCAACCACCGTGACTCATTCGGTCAGACATCCAAAATCTTGCAAATTCATCAATAGCAGAGAAATTGTCGCATATTTTATTTGTTCCGGCACCCACTTATCCACTCGTAGCCTGCTCTGCTCAAGCCTTTACTACACCAAAGATCAACTACAGACAACTCAACACCACAACCAGCAGCCAAGTCAGAATGGACCCGCCGGCTCACAATGGCTTGGTCAGATCAACAGGCCTCCCTATAGAAGTGTGGCAGAGCATTTTTCTTTACACAACCGACATCATGTACCTCAAAGAGGTTTCTTCACTCCGTGTCGTGTGCAGAGACTTTGATGGATTGGCGACGAACGCAATTTTCGAATCAGACATCCTTTCCGAGGCATCGCGCGTGCGCCGCATTGAGCCATCGGCGTACGAAGTCGACTTCTGGACGACGTATCTGACAGACAGGGTCTTGGACAGAGTCATGTTCAAAAAGCCCAGCTATAAACATGTGTTGCTCTTGAGGATGGCCGAGTGGATTTCGGATTGGAGGGCACACGGCACACGACGGACGGGAAGAGAGTCGCAACCTGGTCTTGAGTTTGAGGATCTTGTTTGCCAAATTTGTCGCTTTGCGGTCCGTCATGGCTGCAGCCGCGATCCTTTGACGGTCCTCATCGGCTCGGACGCACCAGGTGATCCGCTTCCCGACTTTGGGCCGGGAGGAGCTTGCGACTGGTTCCGGAACGCCTTGATCGCTGCGGCAGCCTACTTGGGTGACGCTTCTCTCCTGGAGGACTTACTTTCTCGCGAGGGAGCAGTGCCGTGCCTCGGCATCACACTCTTTACTGAGGCAGAGGCCCGGCATGACTGTCCGAGTTCAAGATCACGATCCCAACCGCCGTTCAGATATCAGTTCCTGCATCGCACAGTCACCTCCTGCGGCAATCATCGATGCACCTCTTCAAGGCACAAACCAGAGCGTTTTTCGTTTGGAGATCCAGTCGTTGTCGCCATGCGAGAGGGGAAGCGATCATGCGTAGCGGCACTGCTGCGAAGCCTCGCTGATTTCCCTACCGAGCTCTTGTTGCACAGGGCTCAGATGATCTACGAGGCCGATCGACGGGGCTGTTTTAGCTGTGTACCCGTGGCTCTACAGGTTGAGCCTCCCTTCCGCGCATGCCCAGAGGTGCGATACAATTTGTTCGCTTCGGCAGGTACCAGAGAACACGCTGTTTCCCTACTGGTAGACGTCTTGAATAAAACGACTCACGTCGAGATCTTTGACGCGCTATATCCCCCCATGACATCGGAGTGCAACCTCACCAGGAATGTGTGGTGGAGCCGTCATGGGCTCGAGTTTGGGCTTTGGAAATTCCAGCGGCCACGGCGAGCAATCCAGGACGGCTGTGTGCCTCTGATACAGAGGCTGTTGGAGCTGCACTTCAGTCTCGGCCCACAGCCTCTGGTGGAAGCACTCGAGAGCGGGCAAGAAGACACATTCCGCTACTTGCTCGACGCAGGAGCGCGGCTCGACGGTGCTCTTGCTGCTGCGGCGAGAGCTGGCAATACAGAGATGGTATCGCTGCTCTTGGAAAAAGGCGCGGGAAATGTTAAGGAGAGCATGCAGAACGCTCTTCGGGAGGCGATGATGGAGAACAACGAGGAGGTTGTGCAGCTTCTGATGGGCACGGGACGGGCAAGCCGGATCTTTACCAAGAAGGCAAAGGCCATTCTGAAAAAGGACCTGGAGAGAGTGCTTGGGCATCAAATAAGGAGTATGGCTCCGTATTTGCAGAAGATCTGAGGAGTTCGGAAGCAAACAAGAGTCTCGCTCGGTCCAACCGTCTGGCTCTAAGGGCAGACCTATTTTCCTGGAGTTGCTGGTCATGAGCGCGGAGTAGTTTCTCTTTTTCAGTACTTATGTCGAGCACAGTAACTGGCCTCGTGAGCAAATAGGCATTGAAATGTAGTATCAATGCAGCGTGAGGATAACGAACCTTGAGTTGTGATTCATGGATGATTTACTATGGTCTATTTTGGGAACATGTGAAGCCGGTTGAGCTGCCCGGTTGACAGGAAAACGTTGATTTTAATTCCACGCATGACGCATTTCAAGTATCGTGCCTAGTATCTTGTCTCATGCTCGATACTTTTTTAGAGAGTTTATTGGCAAAAACAAAAATCCAATGTAGAGAACTCCTTTCAACTTCAACGTCCACCCAATGCCGCAACGCAGGTAGTCGAGAGAAGCCTCAATTTCTCGACCGCTTCAGTCAGTTGCGCGGTTCAGTCAGTTGCGATTGCGTCTGTGAAATACTGTGGGCTTTGATAATTCGCCAAAATGCAAACACTGTTTTCCAGGAACGCGCAGGTGAACGATACCATAGTGCGTATTTCTATTGGTGTCGTGTCGATGTGATTCAGTGTGACCGAATAAACCACAAATTTGGGTACCAAAAGTGGTTGTGATGGGGCTTCAAGACTCAATATTCTCACTGTAATGCGGGTTAGTTGCCCACTGTGGGTATTCTAAAGCCGCGATGGCCCGTCAGACAAGTGAGTTTTGCTGATTATCCGCCTGTTTAGCGAACGGTTGCAGTGGGCATCAAGTGGGTTTTCCAATTGGTATCTGGATTACTCGTAAAACATCATGGACGTGGGAAGAAAAGACGCCGCGTTGTGCCTCGTAGAATTACGTAGATAACATGAGAAGAGGCAGCATATAAAAAGACTGGTGGGAGGATAGAGAGAGAGAGAGAGAGAGGACAAAGCCACACAAAGCAGAAAGTCTCAAAAAGGGCGCTTTGCTCAATCAAGCATGCGAGGCCCTGCGCGCATCGAGCGCTGCCTTGTCGGTCGAAGGCTTTCGCGAACCACCAAGTCCCAGGACATCCAGGAGCGAGCTCCGCCTCTGCTCCGTCGGCCGCTGCTCGCCCTGGCCCTGATCGCGCGAGTCCTTGCGGTCCGGGGTCGAGGCGCCCGACCCGCCTGTGCTTCCTCCTCCTCCTCCTCCGCCGAGGAAGCCCATGAAGGAGCTCTTCCTGGCCTCGGGCATCGGGGGCGGGGAGCACAGCATGATCTGCAGCTCGATCGGCTCCGACTCGCCGCGGGCCTCGGCGGTGGTGCGGCCGCAGTTGGCGAAGCTGGTGCCCGAGTAGAAGACGTAGCCGCTGAAGGGGCTGGCCAGGGCGGCGACGACGAGCTTCTGGGTGCGGGCGAGCTGGAGGCTGTGCTTGCAGAGGCGCTTGGCGAAGCCCTGGCGCTTCCAGTGGGGATGTGTGATGACGGCATGGAGGAACATGAGCTTGCCGTAGCGCGAAAGGTAGGTCTGCTGGGTCTGGATGATGGTCTCCTGCAGGCCGGCGATTCGTCTCGAGACCTTGTCGTTGGACGCGTCGGGGGGGTCAAAGACTGACACACAATGTGTGTTAGCAGCACATCACATCAATTGTTGGCAGCAATGGACATTGAGGAGGATTACCTTGGTGGATCTGGTTGGAGACGCTGTTCTCGTCGCTGTCGTTGGGGTGGATGGTCTGCCACAGCGACAGCGCCACCACCTGGTGCGTCTTGGCCGCCTCAACCACCGAGACGAGCCATTTGCCGTTGGCTGGGTCCAGGCACTGCCTCAGCATGTGCTCGAGGTACGCCCCGGCCTCGTGCGACTTTTGCGCCTGCGTGCCAAACAGGTACTGCCAGATCGAGTCGTGCGCGAGGCCGCTGAGGATGACCTCTCTGAGGGCAGGGATATCTGCCTCGGTCGCGGGACGGACGCCCATGGTAGCAGGACTTGAGCGGTGTGAGCGTGTGTGTAAGACGGTGGGTTTTCACTGTGGGCGGCGCTTCCAGTCAAACAGAGTAGTAAACAGAAACAGAGTGGAAAACATATCGTCCGTGAAAGCAAAGGGGCAGACGGTCAATTATAAGGGCAATCAATCTAGCCACCCGGTGGATACACACGCCCGTTGAACATTCGGGAATCAGCGACTTTCATGATCGAGGCCGTGGCCAGGCCAGACCCAGGCCAGACCAGACCAAAAGCAAGGGACGTCATAACACAAAGCCCTCTTGTCATACGCAGGACTTGGCAAATGGGTCGAGCCAAGGAACGCAACACAAGAAAAAAAAAGAAAAAAAAGGCTCGGCAACGGCAATGATGGATCTACGTCCAGAGCATGTCTTGGCTCTTGGCTCCTCTGCATCGGCCGATGATAGACGGCTGGCGGCCTCCAAAGAATCCCCGCAGGGATCGCCTGATGGTGAGTAACTTATCAACAACCTGTTAAACTTTAGAAGCCACTGCGGACATTGTGCGTGCGCGCGTGCGTGGGCTGTGCAGCGCCGTCAATGGGCAGATCCCACTTTCTCCAACCTTGGTGCAAATAAACATTTTAAGCTTAACCTGGTCAGCTTCTGTACCTGGTCTCTCTCGAGCAAGCAATGATGCCATTGAGCATCGCGTAGCTTGCTTGGATGTCGGCACACACGATATTACCTCGGCTTAATGCTTCCAAAAAAAAAAAATACCTGAGTTGTTCTCTTGTTAAACGGGTTTTGTGCAATTGCTCAACAGCCCTAATAACCGTGATGCTCGAGGCGAGGCTCCACGCCCCATTGGAGTCATGCGTCCATCGCCAAGACCCGGCGCCTCAGATGGCTCCATCTGCCAGCAAATTTTTTCATTTTCCCTGCATGATGCTGCAACCCTTTACGCTCGTAGCCTGACAGTTGGATCGTCGGATTAGAGTACCGTTCCCTCGTCACAGTGGAAGCGCGCGCGAAATTCTCCGGGCGGATTTTATATCACAATCCCGTAAACTTCCTTCTGAGTCAATGCCACACTTTGACAGTGTTTCCCGCAAAGACCCTTTCTCCAGACATATTTGGCAGCGTGCATCGGGATGCTCGTTTTAGCTGACGCGACAATACCCACTGTTCGTAATTGGCTCATTCTCACTGACCCAATATCATGCACACACATTACGGCCTAGACTGTTCTATCAGAACAACTTGAAACTAAGATCTCACATGCTTCATCTTACTCGAAACGACAGATTCATCCTCTTGTGGATGGCCTACCCAAACAGTCTGATGAATTGACTTCTTAGGTGACTCGGAGCGAAAGGGAGAAAGATGCTAAACCAACCACTCGTGACTTTC
Source organism: Fusarium devonianum (assembly GCA_017140155.1). Classification (NCBI taxonomy): domain Eukaryota; kingdom Fungi; phylum Ascomycota; class Sordariomycetes; order Hypocreales; family Nectriaceae; genus Fusarium; species Fusarium devonianum. Next base: position 13,528 of record JADBHU010000924.1, read on the forward strand.
ACTAGTCAAAGTTCACGAGCCGAGACTATACTCTGTTCCTCTCAATGATCTTATTTATCTAATAAATATTATGTTTTTCTTTACCAGATCCTTTCCTACAAAGATACCAACAACGACGTTTCCCTACATATTTAGCAACGTCTTTGCCCTTCAAGACTCTGCTCAATATCCGTGGCAGTGCAATCCACTTTCACTACCTACCACCAGCCACACAACAGTCATACTGTGAGTCAGACAACATTTCAACCAACTTTCATAGTAAGAACGGCTTGTCTCCGATCTTTATCTGCCCTTCAACAAACAAGAGCGAAAAGTCCGCCAGTATGGAACAGCAGCCCAGCGAGGAACAGCCCAAGTCGCTGGCCACGCGCATGAAGGACTACGAAGCCGCGACAGAAATCCATCTCGAGGTACACCAACCCACCATCCTCCGGCTCGACGGCCATGCCTTTTCAAAGTTCACTGCACCGTTTGCCAAGCCCTTTGACGAGCGGCTGCACACCGCAATGGTCAAAACGTGTGCCGATCTGCTCGATACGTACCCGGCAGCAACTCTTGCTTACACGCAGTCGGACGAAATCACTCTCGTGTTCCCAGACGGAGTAGGTCACTTCAACGGCCGTGTCATGAAGATAGCCACGCTAGCAGCTGGCTTCTGCTCCGTTCATTTCTACTCTCATCTCATGGCCGCATTGTCCGAGACGCCTGAGCCGGCAGTCAAGGGTCTTGCTTCTCTTCCGCTCCCTTACTTTGATGGCAGAATCTTCAGCGTCCCAGGCGTTGAGGAGTGTGTCAACAATATCTTGTGGCGATGCCGCGGTGATGCCGTCCGAAACAGCGTATCGTCCTTTGCTCGGAGCCTTTTCTCGACAAAAGAACTGCACGGAAAGAACAAGGACGACATGATTGAAATGGCCAAGAAACAGAAGGGTGTCACATATGAGGAGTCTGTGCCCAAGTGGGCGCTCCAAGGGTCGATTGTGAAGAGGAAGCTCGTCAAGATTGATGCGGTAGATGTGCGAACTGGTGAACCAGTCACGGCAGTGCGGACCAGGACGAGGTGCGAGGATAGAGGAGTGACGGAATTCTCGGATGCGAATTTGGCTCTGGTGAGGGACAAGTACTGGCCTGAACCCTGATTGTATCCTCTCAGCTGGTCTGCGTCACTGATACCATTCTTGAAGAAGTCCAAGATACCCAATACGAATGCATCGTTCACTGGCACATAATAAATACTGGCACATAACAATCATGTGCCCTGTCTCGGTAGAATAATTGAGGATTACTATTTGATGAGAAACGACCACCCTGGGAGTTCAATTGACCAAAGCAATACCAAGGAATAGAGATTCGTGTTAATAGAGATTTGGGTTGAGAACCCAAAAATCATTCACAGGTGAAGCCCTCCCAATTAGCGCCTCTGAATGCAGACCATCGTGATCCATGGGAAGTGTATTTGAAGCCAAACTGCGAACTTGAAATTGCAAGATCTATTAACTTACTGTACATGTTGATTATGTCCCAAATGGCAACAATATTGAGAAATAATTATCCACCTAACAGAGAATTACTGCCTGTTGATCCTGAAGTAATTCACTTTGCTTTGGCCAACAACCGCTTTACCGCAAGTATCAAACCAAGTCCTGCGAGAGTTGTCAAACCAGTCAGCTGCTGTACCCACCCCAGAAGACCAAGTTTCGTCAACAAATAATCTCTTCTCGTCTTTGGAAGTTTGATATTTGCAAGCCCCAAATGTTCCTGTGAACCGTGAATGTCATTCTCCATGAACCCTCCCGCCGACTTCTTCTTCCCTGCCCGAACTCTCGGGATCGTAACTTTGAACGCCATGGCAGCGTCGAAAAACCCCACCCAGATGATGCCCTCTCTGGGGATTCCCAAAGCCATTGCCACGTTATCGGGCGAAAGAATCTCTGAGCTTTTCATGGCGTTGTAGTCGGCTTTCGAGTAGAAGATGGCATCAAGAGTGATCTCATATGGCCCGGCATTCTTGGAGCGCAAGATGCGGCACAGATCGGAAAGTGTCTCTGGACTTTGCGCGGGTCGATCAAAAGAGATGTTCGGGGGAATGGAGGCGTTTGTAGGAGGCTTGGTAAGCCTGTCGCGGATCAATGCAATCTTGGCTCTGAAATCTTCATTTGTAGACTTGGGAGAGCCTCTGCCAATCCTGACCACGTCTCCTCGCAGTAAAAGACCTTGTAGTTGCCCAGAAACAGCTGCTTTCTCGTCCTGAAACAGACGTTCTTCGCCGGGTTGCAGGTCCATGAGGTGATACAGCGAGAATTCAGCACAGGGACCCATCTCAACCTCCATGAGGCCACCGATACCGAAGCCAAAGTTTCCAGCAGTTGCCTTTTGACCTGGATAGGGTGCGTGCTAACAAGTCAGCCTTGAGTGCTAGTTAACAAATCACATTCTACTCACAATCATCCCAACCCTTGCTTTCGAGGCAACGCTGTTTGCTAGCTGCTGTGTCGAAGCTAGTGCTTCCGCAACAACAAATAGCTCGCCTGGGTGCGTCCCGTTGTGCTGGTTCTTGCCATACACATGGAAGTCGAGCTTGTACTCGTCCACAACGTTCGGGTGTTGTTGCTTGACGTAGTCCTTGATCACAGCTAGGACGCTGTCGATCTGGGAGATCAGGATATCTATGAAAGGTTAGATTCGTCCATAGACAACGGCAAATTGATCTTACAATCCTTAACACCGCCCATGAACATTGAGCGGTAGCCTACAATATGCGCGGCCTCGAGTTTGAGCTGATACGGCTTGCCATCTGCCTTGGAGGGCCGGTATTGACTCCCACTCACCCTGACTGACCTCTCATCAGCGAGTTGCTTGTACTGTGAGTCTGAAAGATGCAATGCGCCTCCGGGCCCTCGCAGAATATCGGGCCGAGTGTTCTCATACAGCGTATGCGCGGCAACAGACAGAGGTGCACAAATCGAGTCAGGAGCTGTCGGCCTCACGTCGAATAATCCGTTGGCGTAGACTGTGGCTACAGCACCATGCGATTTGGGAAGTGAGCACTGTCCTCCACACTCCATGATCTTGCCCATGTGTAGAAAGCCACCGAGTCGAGACTGGATGCTTTTTTGGTCAAGGTCCTGGACCTGTCTTTTGAGCTGATGCATACTATAGGCGACATATGGTGATGGGTCGTATGTTCTTCCGCCGATGATAATGTCAAAGTCTGGGTGTGCGTCCATGGCATCGATGAATGGCTCCGGGCCCATTTGCGCGACTACTCGAGGGGATGCTTCAATCTCGGCTTCGACAGCGGAAGGGACACAGGGGCCACAGCCAGACACGCGGCCTTCTCTGAGACGCTGGATCACCAGGCCTTTGTCAATGCTGGAAAACAATGATATTGTTTTGAATGAATATTCCCTAGGACAAGGTTTAGCACGCCGACACAGTAGATAAGCAGACAACATACCGATTCTCCTCTTCAGCCGCAATGTCTTTGATGATCTCGCCCATCTCTTGGACATGCTCGTCCGTACCATCTCCACCCGCCGACGCAAAGATGAGTGGCACGCGAAACGTGTGTACAAGACGAAGCAGCTTAGCCAGGTCCTTTGCGTAGGCCGAACGCGGACACGACATGGACCCGAGGGCGAGCTTCTGAGGTCCGCTGTCGGTTGAGCCCGAGTCGAGGATGATTGCTGTGGGCATTCCCTTCGGTACCAGATGTGCAAGTTCATGGTGCACAAGTTCTTCGTCGAAGCCATAGCCGAGCATGCCGACCGGAGCGATGATTTGGCATATTGGAAGGTTGGCCGTCTGGTTGTTGGTGTCGGTCATCTGAGTAGATGTCATTCGGGCTGTTCAATCGATTTCGACTAAGTAAATAGATAAGGAATGACTTGTGGCGTCAAAACAGATATAAAAAGGAAAGAGAATGGTAAAGACTGGTAGCAGGCGGTTTCGTCGTCAGATATAACGTACATTCGAAGCCACGAGCTGGGACATCGAATCCAAGCGCTAGGACAAAGAGCCAGGATCAGGAGTTGATCGATCTAACAAGCCCAATGCCTAATCCATTCTTATTTTTGCTCGCATATTGCAAAAGTCCAATCTCAGCCAGAAAGAGCAAACTCAAACCCGTAGAGGGCGGAGTCCGCTCGTGGTTCAGCCCCACGACGGAAGTCCGTGTCCAACCTCCGAGTCCGTCGGACAAAGCGGACCTCCCACGGAGCTGGCACCTGCGTCTCAAGCATGTGCACTCAAGCAAAAGAAACATACGGCAAACTAAGAGCATCGAATCCTCGTTCTAGAAGTCCGCAGGCACTCAGCTCTCGTGGGCCGGGGGTCCTAGCGGGTTTCAGTGCCGCAGACTAATTGGCATCAAGCACTTTAGTACCGGGATGCGGGTGGTTTCACGGCATCCAAGTAAGCACCAACGGCGCGCTGCGGTCCTTCATTAAGCTGTCCGTAGGGCAGAAGGGATTGCAAAGATCGACGTCGAAGAGACAGGCATCGCAGGTTTGCCCGACGTCGCGAGACTACTTTAATAACCCACTGGCCGCCTCCGACTCTTTCGGTTCCACCTCACTCTAATTGTCCCTTTCAAAAATACCAGTGATCAAACAGGGCCGCCTCAACACCATTTGTCTTCCAAGCTCCAGTCTAGCCCGTCAAAGTGACACTCGCCTTCTGCAACTATTCACACCCCTCCTACACAACCAAGCACCCACTTACGCTCGTCTACAACATGGCTTGGCGCGACAGGCTCGAGCCGGCAAAACTAGTCGGCATTGGCCCGGGCTACATCGAGCTGCAAGACTCTCAAGAGGACACACCGTCACGTTTTGACACACCATCACGATACGAGCCATCGCGATATGACCCAAAAGCACCCCAATCACGCCAAGGCTCTACAGCCAAGGCTGAAACCCCCCAACTGCCACTGGGAAAAGCTCTGAAGCGCTACCCCAAAGTCGCGGGCTACTGCCTCGCCATGACCATTGCCATCATCGGATGGGGTTACGATCTGGTCATCGTCGGCCAGATGGCCGGCGTCGACCCCTTCAAGAAAGACTACGGACAAAAGTTCAAGGGCGAATACATCATCCCCGGAACATGGCTGTCCTTGTGGCTCGCGCTTCCTCCTGCTGGCTCAGCTCTGGGTGCCATGACGGGCGGCTGGCTCCAGGACCGCATTGGACGAAAATGGAGCCTCCAGATCGGCAGCATCTCTTCGGCCACGGCCATCGCCTGCATCTTCTTCTCCCATCTGGCCGGTAGCCAGTTCCGGATGCGTTCGGTGTTGACAGCCGGGTTGACGATCCAGGGTTTCTCGGTTGGCATCATCAAGACCACGACCATCACGTGGGTGTCGGAGAATGCGCCCACGGAGCTGAGAGGTTCTGCAATGGCCATGTTTCCAATCTTTACCCTCCTCGGTCAGCTCATCGGGTCAATCGTCGCGTATGTGGTCAACAAGATGGACAGCCAGACTGCCTATCTTGGAGGCTTTGGCTCGCAATGGATTCTTTGCACGGGTCCCTTCATCCTGGCAATCGTTATGCCCGAGAGTCCATCCTACCTTGTCAGAAAGGGTCTCGATGCCAGGGCACTTAAATCTGCTACTAGACTATATGCTCCCAAGGTCAGCCCAGAAATCATGCTGGAAAGGATCCGCACAACAATTGAGGAAGAAAAAGCCCAAACCGCATCCGTCTCATACCTGGCCTGCTTCAGAGGCACCAACCTTCGCAGAACCCTAATCGTCGTTCTTGCAAACATAATCCCTTCTCTGTTCGGATTGGATCTCCTTTCTAGCGTCAGCATATTCCTTCAGAGCATCGGCATGGATTCGGGCCCGAGTCTGATACTGATGATTGCGGGTATCATTGCAGGAATGCTGGGCAACGCTGTGGGTTTCTGGGTGCTCTCTCGCGTAGGACGACGAAGTGTGACGCTCATGTCCATGGGTGTCTCTACCCTTCTATGGGGAGCTATGGGAGTGACTGGCTTCTGGTCAAGCCCGAACCTGGCCTGGGTCGCCGCAGGACTCATGATCCTCGTCATTGTCGTGTGTGGCCTGGGCGCTTGGCCTGCAGGCTACGCCATAATGGGAGAGACGAGTTCGCTCCAGTTGAGAGCGCTGACACAGGGCGTGGGCCAGGTTTCGGGCCAGGGTGCATCCATCACCCTGGCTGTCGTTCTGCCGTATCTCTTCAGCCTGGACAAGGCAGCCCTGGGAGCCAAAACTGGATTTCTATTCTTTGGTCTGTGTCTTGTTGGCTTCGCCCTCACCTGGTTCTGTTTACCAGAGATGAAGGACCGCAGCATGATGGAGATTGATCACATGTTTGAGTTGAAGCTACCGGCGAGGCAGTTCAAGCACTGGAAGACGGAGTCTGAGGCTTCGCCCTTGGTCCAGGGCCAACATGGGGATGTCTAGGGCAACTGACCGGGGCTTTATTTACTTACGTCGTTTATGGAATTGAATATCTTGAAACTAGGGCGTTTTTGCATAGCATTTATGAGAGTGATCAGCTGAAATTGCAGGTAAGGGGGCAGTAATAGTCTATATATTAACCGTCATACGTTCGACTATACTTTGAATTACCTATCGCTCTAAAGTTTTACCTAATAGGAGAAAACCTATCACAGTCCTAAGCCCCTAATTAAGGTAAACAATTCTCTTTATAAATTATAAACTTGTGATGACTTCATAGCTTTGCATTGCGCAGCTCGTCATGGGTTGCTATTGCGACGTTTTCGCAACCTTCTGAGATATCTAGCCGAAATAATTCGTCAGCCAGCGGGCGGACAAGTTATTTTAGCATCAGGTGGTAGTTCTCGTGGTATTCCATCTTTGAGTAATTACTGGATAGTGTCTTAATTAGTATGTTTTGTCTTTGTCTACACGATCTACAAATTTCGAAGCCAAAGGTAAGAGGATTTCCAGTTTCGATATCAAGCCCAAATAGTCTACATAGGCAGCCTTTAATTTTTTTATACTTCTGAGTGAGGGTCGGAACTTTACTAACGATCTTCCCGACATAGACCTAGAAAACACACTTAATCTAGATCGCTATTTGTTAACCTTCTCTCAGGTGCTTGCGGTTGCACCACTCCCTCATTCTGCAGTATCTAGTCAACACGAGGAGGAAATATTTCCCAAGACCAGTTGTCGGGCACTATATTGGGATGACTTCTTATTTCTATTATTTATAGGGAGGAGAGGTATTAGGTTACTATGATTAGGCCTGTGGTCTTATGTTAATTTTCTTTATATTAGCATAGGCTTTAGAATCTGAGCTAATTCTCTAACTGAGTAGAACACGGGAAAAGACAGGACATATCTGAATCCTCAAACCTTCAATAACTGCTCGTCATTTGCCGTGGACAGCTCGGTATCCGCCGTAACTGGAACCGTAACAACTCGACGAGCGCTGTCTAGCTCCTGGTAGAGTGCTCGCAGCGCCTTGGCAGACACCCAATAAATGTCTCCATTGACGTCCTCTACCAAAAACCTCTGCTGTTTGGCCTTTCCTTTGCCCTTACCCCGGCCCATGCCATTGGCCTTTTCCAAGGTAACGTTGATGTCACCAAAGATAATCAGCCCATTCTTCTGGCGCGTGAGCATGACGGTGAGGCGCTGGCTGTTCGAGGTAAAGCCAGGGCCAGGCTTTGGATGGGCGATGCCCATAATAACGAAGACGATATCGCTCTCTTGTCCTTGAAAAGAATCCACAGTCATTGCCTCTTGCATGCCGGCGAGCGATTGGTATTCGGGTGGGTCGCTTCTGGAAGTGCTGGATAAGCTCGACATTGGCAGCATACGGGGCGATTGGCACAATGCGAGCAGGATCAATCTTTCTGGCGTTGACGAGGTCTGCGACAAGGCTCAGCGCGATCTTGACCTGATCAGGACTTCGTTTGGAGGAAGTAAGGTCGTCGACAAAAACACGTGAGCCCGCACAATGAACAAAAATAGCACTGAGCCTGTCGGGCGTCGGTGCCTTAAGCTCAGGGAACTTCTCTCGGAATAAAGCCTCAGCATCTCTGCCCGTGTCGAAAGCAGGCAGGTCAACAGTACAGCTTTGGCCATACTCGAAAGGAAAGTCGGAATAGATGACCTTGGAGACGATATCGAACATGACTTCAGCCATCCGGAGCTGAGTTATTCAGCCGGTAAACTGGCATCCCCGTTGCTTGCAGGAAGAGAAGAGGCGAGACAGTGCCGTCTTTGGCGAAGCGGTTGACGAAGTTGCCCCGTAGATCTTTGTCATTGTTCGTAAACATTGTGGGCGCTAATTGCTTTGGGTCGCCAAAGAGGAAGCAAGGCAGTAGGGTAATCCCCCAAGCCGAGTACAGGTCGGCGCGGTGCATGTTGGCGGCCTCGTCAATGGCGATGCCGCGAGCCAGCTGGTTCTTCCACGACCGAAGAAACTTGTCGGTTTCGGTTTGAACAGTGGAAAGCACGATGAGTTGAGTGGTTAAACGGTTATCAAGTGCAGTAATCATGTTTATCGGTGCCAAATCTATGCTGATATCTAATAAGCGCTGAGCTATATGCATCCAAGTGCTTCCCACTGCACTTGTCTATCCTCCCTATATCAAAATATCTCGATGTCTTAATGAAAAATTCCTATGCTCGATTATGCAATCAACATCCACAGCCTATGGTCCATCTCTCAAGAGCTGTTCACCTCCTCATCTTCAGTCTGAACTTGCCGTTCCGACAACCTTGGATTCCGAAGCGCCAGAGCAAACCCTACCATGGGAATGCACAGACACATTCCAGCAATACAGAGCAATCTCTGAACTTGGCTGTAGCTGTCAACGATGGCCGTGCGGATATCCGTTCCAACTGGATATTGAGGTACCACCGCAAACGGCGAGTTGTAAATGTCCCCCGCCAGTGTCTCGTTCGGCTGAAAAGCCAAGTTGTGTTTCAATGTCTTGTAGAGGGTCTGAGACCAGATAGCGCCAGAAAGGCATGTTCCGAAAGCACTGCCCACGTTGTAGAATGAAAGGTAAAGTCCCGTAAGGATAGCCACGTGTTCGCGGCTTGCGGAAGCTTGGATAGATGCTTGTGTTGGATACGCAAAGAAACCTCCGGCAACTCCTAGGAGTACTTGTCCCGCGATGATGCCAGACTTGGATGATTCGGATGGGTTTCCAGGATAGGCAATCAAGACTCCAAAAGCCACCATGAAAAGACATGTACCTCCGACGATGATGAACTTGAGCCGACGGATCTTGAAGATGACAAGCCCTGCCAGAACTCCAGTGATGACGCCGAAAAAGGAAAACAGAGATAAAATCCGTGTAGCGTTCTCGACGGAAAAGTCAAAAGCCACAATAAGCACCGTATAGAGATAGTTGCCTTGGACATACCATGCAAAATTGAGCATGCTGCGAACGGCCAATGCAGACCAGACTCCACGATCACGGAGGAGGTGGAACGGGATAAGAGGGTTCTTGGCGCCTCTGTGCTCCCACATGACGAAGGCTGGGATACAGCATACACCGACAGCCAGGGGTAGAATTACTCCCCAGCTGCGCCAATGGCTCGCCGTGCCACCAGCTACAGTCAGCGGTGCGAGAACAAGCGAGAATGCAGCGACGAGCGTGACGAGGCCAACAATATCAAGCTGGTGAAAGAGACCAGAGCCTTTCTTGTTGGGCTGTAGCGACATCAACGGGTTTTCTTCACTTTCTTTGGCATCTTCAATCTGCCAGGTACGGCGCTCAAGAAAGTAGAGGCAGGAGAGAAGGGGAAGTGAAGCGATGGGGTAGATGACAGCCCACATTCCAATACCCCAGCGCCAAGTCGTAGCCTCCAGCACAGCAGAGGTGATATTCCCACTGATCCAAGTATTGATCAGAAACGGAATGGCTGGGAGGTAGCTGAAGAAGACGCGCGCTCGCATGGATGAAAAATCGGCAATGAGAACCTCCATTAAGAGAACAATGCAGGTGTATCCAGCCTGGTAGATTATCGAGCCGGTGCAAAACACCTCCACAGACTGGGCACTTGCTTCGATCGCGATGCCGAGCGTGTAGAGCACGGTAGAAATCGCAATCACCTCAAAGCGACCGAGCACATCCGCAACCTTGGCAGCCGTCGGCTGGACCGCCACAGCGATGACATTGCGCAGCACGTTGATGGTGGAGAGGTACGAGTGCAGGTGGAAGCTCGACGTTGCGTACGGCTGGTATGCGGAGCGGACTTGGCTCTCTAGCCCGTAGGCGTATCCGACCAGGAAGATTCCGGCAAAGAGCCATACGCGGTGGGCTGTTGTGAGGTTTTTGGATACGACGGCCATGCGGGCTACGCCTGCTGATAGTCTCTTGGGTTCCTTGACATGGCTGTCGCTGTCTGCGCTGCGTGAGCGGTGAAGTGATAAATGTGTTGAATCCGACCGGCTGGGTCCGGCCTCTGAAGTGGCAGCGCCTAAAAGAGGCGCTGTCTCGGTCGGGGAAGCCATAGTAAGATGTCTCTTGAAGGCGTGTTTCCTCTCAAAACACGACCGACACCTTGTTGTACGTTGAAGATGAGTTATAGGAAAACAGTCACGAGGCTAGAGACTATACGGGATCATCTGATGAGGAGGCAGCAGGGGACGCCGGCCGTGGCGTGCCTAAGGCACGGGTACGTAATTGCCTGATCTTGTGACTGCCGACTCGGCGCATCTGATAAGATAATATCCAATGACTACGGATCTAGCCGCGGGTCAGGTGGGGACTTGATCACGCAGCGGAGTTTCGGACTTGTTTGGGAGACGTGACCGAGATCGGCCAGCCGTCGTACCCTAGAGCTACGTTGGGACCAAGAGCTAATGTTCATACGCAAGAAGATATAAATGATCAAATGTTGTGTTATGATGAGTTTCTATTTATCTCTCTGTAATAACTTTTGAGATTAGGCTTCATAAGCTTGCACGTTCTTTAGTCAATCCTACATTCTCATGTGGAATCTATAGAAAACCAGCATGTTCGATGAGCCGCTGCCGGATGTTTAGATTTACCTCAAAAACAAATATTGGTAGTACAGTATTCGAGAAAACACACGAAGAACGAATAACAGGTTCTCACACTTAGCTGATCATCTAGAGTTCAGAGACCGCCTAATGCTACTGCTATGCTAAAATCAACTGGACCTGCTACGTGGGCTGGGCCGCGCGCTTGGGGAACTTTGACATCCGCTGCGCCCAATACAAGGACCCTCAAACTTTGATCAAACTCATTAATGAAGCTATGAAAAGTGAATGTGGTTATTGCGACCCGATACCCATGCTCACAATCCGACAATGTCAGTAAACCGCTGCTCAGCTATCACATGACCCCGCGCGCACCCGGTCACAGCGCGTCGTGATTCGACCTTGATCCTTTTTCCTTGTACTTATCAAAAAGATGTAGGCGATCTACAAAAGACAATGTCGTCGCAGAGATCATTGAGAACACTTCCAAACTTGTTTCCAAGAAGACTTTCGCCAATTCTGAAGCCAAAGCTATTCCGTTGGCAATGTGTGTCCCCCCTGTTTCGCACCGCTTCGACGTGGAGAAAGCTGGCCAGTTCGTTGGTCCAGTTCACACAAGGGCGGAAGCCCCCCGAGGAGCCACGCTCATTTCCATCTACTGGCTTTGATCTCGTAGACAAAGACCAGATTGTTGAAGAAGAGGAGATTCCTGATTATGTGCCTGGTCGATTCTATCCTGTTCGCCTAGGCGAGATCTTCCAGGATCGATACCAAACTGTGACGAAGCTAGGTTTCGGTCGTTCGTCGACAATATGGCTTGCAAGAGACCTGATGTACGTTGAAAGTATCCAAAGATGTTTCTTGTGTTGTTGACCAAAGAACTTGCAGCGATCATCGGTACGTTGCTCTCAAAATATACGTGCATACCTCTCGCTCCCACAGAGAGCTTCCGCTTTACGAAACAATATCAACCAAGCTTGCAACGACAAAGAATCCCGGTCGGAGCAACATACGGCGATTACTGGACTCTTTCAACGTCCAAGGACCTCATGGACAGCATGTTGTGCTTGTCTTCCAGGCTGCCCAGATGAGCCTACGAGATATGAAGCTCGTATTCCGGAAAGACGGCGGGTTTGATGAGAGGTTTGTGAAAGGTGCAGTTGAGAAGCTGCTCAAGGCACTTGACTTCCTACACAGCGAAGCCCAAGTCGTTCATACAGGTTAATCTCATTATTCCCTTTATTTCCTAGCGGAGCTAACTTGGAGTAGATATCCACCCAGGGAACCTGCTTCCGGGCTTGGATGACGACTCACAGCTCAGACCTTTAGAAGAGCAAGAGTTCAAGTCTCCAGTGACCCGGAAACAGGTTTCTGAGGACAGAACTATCTATTTGTCGCGTCTCATGCGACCGAAACCGGGACCGATGCTCCTATCGGACTTTGGAGAGGCGAGGACTGGCCCGGGACCCCACGCTGGCGATATCATGCCCATTCAATACCGGGCACCCGAGGTAATCATGTGCATATGTTGGAGCTATCCAGTGGATATCTGGAGCGTTGGACTCACGGTAAGAGCCACGATCCGAACCAGTGCGGCATTGTTCTGACCGATCTTCAGGCATGGGATCTTTTGGGACCAAAACGTCTGTTCACTGCACGGGACGAGCATGGCGAGATGTATGACGCAGCACACTTGGCCGAGTTGATTGCGACTCTGGGACCGCCACCGAAGGAATTCCTGCAGAGAAATCGTGAATTGGCGGCGGAGTTTTGGGACGAAAATGGTAAGCTGCAACCTACGCACTCATGATTTACTCTAACTCGATGTATTCAGGTAACTGGCTGGAATTGGCACCCATACCGACCAACAGATCGCTGCAAGAGCTTGAAACTCGCCTCAAGGACAGTTCGCGCTTCATCGCGTTCCTTTGCAGAGTATTAACATGGACTCCGGAGGAAAGGCCAACAGCAAAGGAGTTATTATAAGACCCATGGCTGAGAGGATAATGTAGTCTGCCGAAGAGAATCAGTGGGACAGGATTTCATTGTTTTATGGAAAACAATGGCCAGTAGCATTGTTTGAGCTTCTTATCTTCTAGCAAATATCCAGCCTGTGGTCGTGTAAATATTCATACAATGGAAAACGGCCTCTTATTGGTTGACCTCAAGGTGTCAACCCACGATGAATGCGCTCTCAAATGAGTTGGCCCCAACGTTTTACTCCGGGCATGCTAATGATTTGAGCAATATGTCCCATACCTAAGATCGTGTCTTCTTTTCCCACCTAAAAGAGTATCTGTTAGCCAAGTAAACCTAGAGGAATGACGCATTCTCACAAATCCAAGAACAGCTTCCAGAGAATGGAGAAAAGAGTCCCCTGCAGCCCGTTGGCGAGAATCCGGGTCTTGAGGCCACGGCCCAGGAGCCCGATGACGCCATCTTGGACGACAACAGCCCGTGCGGCTTCCGCTGCAACAACACCACATTAGCATCGCGCATGCAAGTCATTATCAAACACGCAAATCCCTACCGTATGAGACTTTGGTGTCATTGACCTGGCGGTAAGTCTTGACGACTCTCAGTGAGTTGGAGATGGAATCAGAGACAACCGAGGCACAGAAGCCAATGAAAGCCAGACGCAGCAGCCACCAGAAAAGAGGGTGTTTCGGTGGCTCAGCTATGGTGTCTGATAGGTAGTTGTACTGCCATATAGTCAGCTTCTGAGCTGCGACATATGTAGGATGTGCCTCACAGTAGCGAACCAGGGGTAGTGTCCAACAAAGGTAGCGGCCGAGGTAGCCATTGCACCCCACCACAAGCTCCCAACGCCGTTTGTCTTGATGCGTCGCCGGAGCAGAGAGGTTCCGCGGGCGCCCTGGGCTTGGAGCGTCGTCTTGAGCGTGTCGATGGGAGTAAGGATTGCACGGAAAGCCGCCGCGCTGCGTCAAGGTTGAGCATAAAGAGACTTTGGATCTTGTGGACAGTTGCTTACCAGAGGGATGCAAAGATTGTCTTAATCGGTGACGGTAGGTTCTTCAGGTACGGATTTGACTTGAGTAGCGCAAGGATGCCCGCATTGGCTGCTGTGTCGCCAAACCGTGAAACAGGGCCTGGGAATGATCAGATCTAATCAAGTCCCGAAAGAAATAAAGTCCTGTTGACAAACCTTGAACCAGAGCAGGAGCAATTCCTTGATAGTATCGTCGAATGCCACCGTCTTCGTGAAGAGTACGTACGGCAACCGTAAAGGACGTGCCGTGGCGATACTGATAGTTCATAATTGTACGCAGCGGCTGTACAAGAGGCTTAGCCGTAAGAACTGCCTTTTGACGTAACGGAGAAACACACCATAAGAAGAAGCACTTGCAAGAGCATTGCTGCAGCACCACTGAGTCCTCCCCCGAGCGCTCGCTTCAGCGCACCCTTGAGATCAAACTGAAGCTCAAGTCAGTCGTCGGTAAGACGGAGGGAAAAGGAACAATCGGGTACATCTTTCTCATCGGAGTCTATCCAGCCCTTGACAAAGACGCCAACCACAGCAATGAGGACGACAGCCAAGAATATGCGCCAGGCGTACCAGCTTTTGGTTCGCTTCTCCGTTGGCGGCTCCGACTCCGTGTCCGAAATGTGGTCCTCTACTTGCGGGGGCTGATACCCTAGTAGAGGGCTCTGCTCCGTAGGCCGTCTGGGATTGCCTTCGTGGTCGCTTGTATCAGGCATACTGAGGTTGGATTATAGTGAAAGTTGATGACGATGACAGAACCTAAAGATGAAAGATGTGAGGGAGGATGCGCTACGTTAACTAGTTAGATCTTCCCCGCGATCGCTGGATAATTAATTAGTCAGGATGTCTCGCGTGCTTGACAGGGTGATTACGTGCTAGATACGTGCTAGACTCGAGTGTGGAGACATGCCTAGTCATTGTTGACACAAACCCGTGGATAGACGAATTGTTTCTTTCTTCCTCAGCAGCTACAGGATTCATAGTAGCTCAATATTTTGAGTATTTGCGACGTTCTTTTGTCGCGATTGACATCGCGTCTAAGGTGGTGGATGAGATGTCCGCGAACTAGAGGCGCTTGATCGGCACAGCCACAGCCTCTCACCAGGCTTAGTTGGAACTGATTAGCTTATGAAGCTGTTCCTGTGCTGAACGCTTCGAGAATGTTTCGGGTGTTTAGCGGTGCTTTTGCGCTCCCGAAATACAGGTCGCATTGTTCATTACAGAGTGTGTGAAATGATACCCGTATATTTGCTTGGTACGTAAATTAGCTATGATAAGAATCTCTATGTCAAAGACCTATAGAAGATCCGCCCAGCTGCTAATGTTCATCCAGTCCTGGTCCGAAGCAAACGTGCTGAATTGGGGAGTCTCCTCGCCTGCCAGCAACCTGTTCCAATCCGGCGGGCTCTGAGGGATCATGACCTGCTCACCCTGCAGATGCTGCGTGACAAGAGTCTCGTACTCCTGGTGAAGCTCCTCAAACACGCTGTGCACGGCCTCCGCGTTCGGCCAGTGCTTTGCCAGCATCATCGTCGACCTCAGCAAGCGCGCCAGCCGCTCCAGGGCGTGGATGGCAATGAGGAACGTCTCTGCTGTAAAGGCCGAGCGGATCTCGCTTGCGAATTGGATGCCTGCTGCCGTCACGGCGCTGACGGCTGTGAAGTGGCATTGGCGGAGCTCGTCGAGCGCTGTTAGGTGCTCAAGAGATGTGACGATGGCCTGTGCAGCGACGGCGCAGATGGACTGGCTGCTCGGCTCAAAGAGGTTTCTGTGCAGGTGTAGAAGGATGAGGTTATAATGCATGCGGAGATGGCATGCCCAAGAGTCGTCGTCGTCGGCGACTGAAGAGATGCCGGAGTGCAGCGACCAGAGCCCGAGGCGAGCGTCGATCGAGCTGATGTCTACCATCCGATCTCGGGAGGGTGCGTTCATAGAGATGATGTCAAGGCCGATATACGCCAGCTCGACAAGATGGTTGAGAAAGTCAGGGCCAACTCCGGCAACGGCGGTCGGCAATGTACCGGGCGTATCGGTCATGTCGTCGATACAGAGAGGCTGTTGGTCGACATCCTCTGCTCGCACCGCACACGGTCTTCCAGTCTCAAGTGCTGAGAAGACTTCGCACACAAAGACTGACCACCAGCAGCGTCGATACTGTGCCATTTCGATGGCCGGCAGCTGGGAACTTCGCCGGTGGACACCAAGTCCATAGCCGATTCGCATGGCGATGCCGCACCAGTACCACGGTCCACCGGCTACAGTGTCGCCATCGCCCACATACCACGTAAACAAGGTAGCCGCTTGCAGTAGGTGTGTCCTGTCCATCTCGTGCTTCATATGGAAGAGCATGCTTGCCCTTCGGAACAGGATGCTCTTGACGGCATGGCGATCGTTGACAACGAGGGGGTGAGAGCAAGCATGCGCACCAGCCATCAGAACAGCTTGAAAGATCAACAGTGGTGGAGGATCAGAGGTGCGGTAGCTGGCCAGGAATTCGGGCTTGGAGACAACGGGGAGAAAAGGGTGGATGTGTTCAAAGTACGCCATAACGAGAGCGTCCCGAACTTGCTGAGCTGGGAACGATGATACCTCCGTTGCCAGGTCCTGCGTCGTCCCCCAAAAGTCTGCTGAAGGTTTCCATGACTTGTGCTGCCGAATCGGAGGATATGGATAGTGCAGTGGCTTGCCGCCCCCGACCAGGTCACTCACTGAGCTTCCATCAGGGCCAGATCCATGGGTGTCGGGTCCCGCATTCGCAGACAGAGGCCGACTTGAATCGTTGATGATGGAAGAGTAAGACTGCCGGAACGAACGGTGCAGGTCAACTAGATGGACGAGGTTTGATACTGCGGTGCCGACGTAGGCAATGCGGAAGCTCTTGGTTGAGGCAAAGACAGCCCATGCGGCAGCTCCGATGCCGTGCTTGAAGAAACGGGCGAGACCGTTGCGCGCAAGCTGTTCTTGGCCGTGGGGGTTTGTCACTTCGTCAGGTGAGGTCTTGTCCTGGTGAGCAGACGCTCGCGGCGACCCGGACGCGGACCCGGCGCCATCGTCATCCTGATCCCGGACATCCCCGGCTCCGAGACCCGGTTCCGGGAGGGAGGCCCTGGTTGATCGACTCGGCGTGCTCAGTTCACGGCTGGGTCTTGAGAGAGTAGAGCTGCGGCGAGGAGCTGCCCACTTTGCAGTTGATCTAATGCTTGTTAGTTTACTGTAACGAACAATGACATTCCGCTTGGACCGCTTCGGAAGTGATGGAGCCGCCCAGGAGGGTAAAGACTCACCTGCATTCCAGGCCGGCCTTCTCGCACACCGAGCAGGGCCCGTCCGGGCGGATGACGATGTCGCAGCGGACCTTGCGCCGGCGACAGAGATCACAGGCTTTCCGTTGTTGGCGACGCCGGGCCTGCGATTGATGCAGCTCCTTTTCCATGCCGTGAGTGGTTGAGAGGGTGAATCGGAACCGGCGGGGGCTTCCGAAGGAGGAGAGAAAGGTTACCGTCGGGGTTTCGGCCTTCTCCACTTTGAGGGCCGAGCCAACCATTGTCGAGCGACACCGGAGATAATGTGGGTATGATCTCCGAGGTCTGCATTTTGTACTTGACACTTTCATCAGGCTTTATTCAGAAGGAAGCTCGGTTATATTCATGAGCGCGACCGTGTCAAAAGGTTCCCGATGATAACTGTGCTCTAAGAACTACGTCAAAGAACTCTGCTGTACTGACCATTCTCTGTAAGTGGTGTCATCTCCTCTTCCGCATTCAGAGACACTACGCACTACTCAGTCAAGACCCCGGGCGCCCGAAACCCTTAACCCATCTGCTCTCTCCAATCCCCAAGCTTCATAACTGCCTTTCTTTGTCCGCGAAGATGACTGAAGAAAGGAAAACTAGTCCGATGTCCAGCACTTGCTGCGAACTATGGCTGCTCCAATATAAGGGTCGAGCGAGTTCCCATTGGTGCCGTGTCAGTGGTAACGGCTGACCGTTGACGGTACCTCGACGCTCGGCTCTCAACTGTTTCTCCCGTCATCGCAGGTGTTCGCCCTGCGGTCAAAGCATAGAGTATGGGCTTGGTAAGATGTTGGCCGACCTGGTCCGTACAGCTGAACATACATCCAAATCGCCCTGCTCATGACGGCTGTCCGTGTAACTCTAATCGCTCTTCATGTGAACACCAGCTGCCATCACTCTGTCGTGCTTACTATGCCAAATAGAGATCGGGGCTGTTTCCATTTAGCCAGATACACGTCACTGGGCGATACAAAACGTGCCTACGCTGAAGCATTATGGGTGCAACAGTGATAAGTGGGCTCTCTAGGTGGTCTTGGCGGGTGTTGCATCTGTGGTAGGGGATGCTGTCTCTGCCGTAGGTGCTGTCTCTGTGGCAGGAGATGCTGCCTCTTTGGAAGGAGAAGTTTTCTCTTCGGCAGGGGATGATGTTTCTTCAGTAGGAGATGCTGTAGTGGGAGCATTTTGCCGTCAAGCTGAGGAATCTTCAGACGACTGGTTTGAAGTAGACGATTTGAACAAAGGGGACTCTGCACAAGGGTATGAATGCTGGATTGTGCTAAACCGGAGCGAATCACGCGTGGACTTGGTTAAAATCATGAGAGCACGCCAAATTGCTCGAGGACGATGCACATATCTATACTTAGCCTTCCACGCACAACAGGCGCCCGTGCTATTTTGGGGCTCTGTTGGTTGTTGTCCTGGTGCATGAGGTTGCCGGTATGAACCTTTCAAAGATGGGGTCAATCGGCGCTGGCAGGAAGCATATCATATGTTATTCTGAGTTGCCCCAATCAAAACTTAAATAGATATATACAAGACTAAAGGCTACTGCCATCGGTCGGTCATGTCATATAATAAAAGCACGCATACAGATAGTGACCAACCCCCTCACAAAGTTCCTTTGAGACCCACCCAAGACACGTTGTCAAAGTAGATTGTCCCGGGGTTTGTACAAGTGACCCTTAGGGCAAGAGAAGCGCTTGTCCCCAATGGCCATGCTCGGCGACTAATATCCTGCCACTCAGTGTTGCCGGTGTAGTAAATTGTATCGACTCTCTCAGAACCTAGTAAGATACTGAAGTAACAGTCGTCGGATCCCTCCTCGAAACGGATTGATAAGGAAAAGGCGTAGCTATTCCCCCACCGCAGGTTTGAAAGGCCCTGCGCGACAAATAGTGACTTGTAGTACCCATCTGCTCGTCTCTGGGGGTTGTAGAACCTGGCGACTCCATCGATGACGGATGCTTGAATCTCTGGATCAGCTGAAACGCCCCATCCCTGGAACCCATCTGAGAAATCGCCGTTGTTTATGAATTCGGTAGGGACAGGAGCAATTATAGACGTCGTAGCAGGCTCTTCCGTCGTTGTTGAGACTTCGGTTGTTGTTGGTTCAGTGGTTGCGGTTGTAGCGATCGTTGGTGTCGCCGTTTCTGTAGTTGCCAGGTTCGAGGACGGCTTGCAAGGTCCAGCGACGCATAATTGTGTGTGCAGGGCTAGCACGGAGAGCAAATGGACGGCCAAGAAGGGACAGCGCATGATGAAAGACGTACAAGGGGAGCGAACGTGAGAAGAAGAGTATTCGAGAAAGAAACAAATGGGTCACAATAATATCTGGCTCAGGAGTATGCGGTTTTTATCTGGGAATTTGTCGACCGGACTCGCCGACTGTCACACATGGAAAACGACCATCAACAGCTTTAATTCATTGACTGAGCCTGAGCCGCACGTTGGCATTAGTGGCAATAGTATTGTCGCTTGGAGCCAGGCCCAGGCCAGGACTATCAACGCCTCCAACCGCCAAGGCCACACTCGATGCATGGAAAGGCAATTATTTGCGGCCAGCTGTAGTGCATACACCAATAGATTCTGGGCTGTGCCATACAGCTTGACGGTAGGGTCTCATTCACACTCATGCAGTAGAGAGCTTCAGCTCACTGCACTGACAAGGGCTCGGGTACCGCCTTGCATGCTTTGGGATCTTACCCTGCAGAAGTACCCGGCTTGGGATCAATGTCGGCAGACTCAGCCTCGGGAGCGCCCATGTGGATGGTATCGAAACAGTCCTTAGCCGGCAGTAATAGTCGCAGCTTGACAACTAAAGGTGCCAGACATGAAATATCCACTGAGTCCGGAGGCATTGTAGTTGAAGGTTGGCTGATCGCCATGGTGATCTGATGGCGACGAGGGACAATATGCACTCTTATCATTCATTGACTGTCAAAACTGGTGCTTGAGGGTTTGGGACTTGCTTGTCAGAGACGTCATCGCAAGAGCTCAAACATTAAAGCAACGCCATTAGGAGGATGTCAAGTAGAGAACGTATGGAGAGCCGCTACCCCAGATACTATATCAGGCCAGCTCCAACACAACATGGCGTGCCATCATCGATGACTCCCCGCAATGCTTTGCTAAATGACCGAGAGAATGCCCGAGAGTCGGGGAAGCCCCGAAGTCCCCGGTCCAGCGCTGGATATTACCCACGGGGTATCGAGGCCACCCCGGCCCCAGAGAGCGCTCGGTAGGCTTTGGCGCGGTGGATGCAAATTATCCACAGAGACCAAGGTTGCTATGCTGACTCGCATATTCCAAGTCTGATGCCGTTAGTCAATATGGGGATGAGCGGCCTCACCCGGCTGGGGAAATCAAAAGTAAACCTTGTGTTTGGGGAAAACCTGAGCCTCACGGGATCTGTGCATTTAGCCGCCAAGTTTAGTTCTACCTTGTCTAGGTAGAAGATCTTCTGACAAATACCAACAAGGGGAGGGAGTTACAGCAGTAGTGCAAAGAGCACCGGATAAACACATTGTCTTACTTAGCTGCAGAGTACCAAGCGCCCCCGAATTTACATTGATACCAAAGGTAAGAGAACACTCATTAAATGAGGCTCTGTCCGTTACTATACTTCAGTGTCACCTAGCCAAGATTCAAAAGGCTCTCTTCAATTATGGATTGCAACTACAACCATGCAGGTGACCTTGTCCCTGTTGCGGCAACCGACTCACTTGGCCGTGGCGCGACTCTGGGGTATTCAGGCTGAATGCCAAATGGTGCGTTCCTTAGCCTTGGTCCATTTATGCCAACTCGGGGTATTGATCCACCGATCTACGGCCCATACCCCGCAAACTATTTACTCCGGATAATGCTCGCCCAGATGGTCCGATCGAGGCGTTGAATAAGCTTATATAGATATAATAGGGGGCCTCATCCCCGGCTTTCGTGTTGTCTTTTCACGACAGTCGAGCTGCTACATTATATTCCATCCTGAAGAGAGAGCCTGGGACAAGCACACAGCTTCAATACTCGGCACGGGTCCATCTTCATCATGGGCGCCTCAACTGCAAATGCTGCCTACGATGCAGCGTTGGCGAGACGACAGGCCCTCATGGGCAACAGCGGTGCCAAGGCTCTGCTGAAGAACTGGAAGGTTGCTAGGATCGCCGCCTTTGCTTGCATTGGTGGTGTACTCTACGGCTACAACCAGGGCATGTTCTCTGGAATCCTGGCGATGCCTTCGTTCGGAAAGCGTGAGTGTAGCCCCTGGGTCTGTGGTGCTGAACTGTTACTGAAGCCCAGGTAGACATGGAGGGTTACATCGACAACCCCACCCAGAAAGGATGGCTGACTTCTATTCTCGAACTCGGTGCCTGGCTTGGAGCTGTACTCTCGGGCGCCGTTGCCGAAATCTGCTCCCGAAAGTATGGCATTCTGATTGCTACCGCTTTCTTTGTGGTGGGCGTTGTTATCCAGATCAGCTCTATAGGGGGGGGCCACGACAGCATCTTAGCAGGTCGCTTCATCACGTAAGTTCCTGAACAATATTCCCTAATGTGGAAGCTAATCAGTTCAAAGAGGAATGGGTGTGGGAAGCTTGTCCATGATTGTCCCGCTTTACAACTCCGAGTGTGCCCCTCCGTAAGTCCACCATTCCAATTCATACTGAGTAACAGTCACTCATCTGTTCAGTGAGGTTCGCGGCGCTCTGGTCGGCCTGCAACAGCTCGCTATTACTTTCGGGATCATGATCAGCTTTTGGATTGGCTAGTAAGTATAGGTGTTGCCTCTCATTCGACTCCGACTTACCGTCTTAGTGGTTGCAACTACATCGGCGGCACAGCTGCAGAGACTCAATCTGATGCTGCCTGGCTGATACCTATATCCATTCAAATCGTCCCGGCTATTATTTTGTTCGTGGGTATGATCTGGATGCCGTTCTCCCCTCGCTGGCTTCTGCATCACGACCGCGAGGACGAGGCGCGCCAGGTTCTCGCCAACCTCCGCGACCTCCCCCCGGACCACCAGCTCATTGAACTTGAGTTCCTTGAAATTAAGGCACAGTCTCTATTCGAGAAGCGGAGTATTGCCGAGGCATTCCCGCATCTCCGGGAGCAAACATCGTGGAACATTTTCAAGCTTCAGTTCGTCGCCATCATGGCCCTGTTTCAAACCAAAGCCATGTTCAGACGTGTAATTGTTGCAACTGTCACCATGTTCTTCCAACAATGGTCAGGAGTGAACGCGGTTCGTCCTTTCTAATTGATTCCTACGTTTCTTTTGAGGGTGGTGATGCTAACGGGAGTCAGGTCCTATACTACGCGCCTCAGATTTTCAGCCAACTTGGCTTGAGCTCCACCACCACAAGTCTGCTAGCAACCGGCGTCGTGGGAGTAGTTATGTTTATTGCCACAATCCCGGCAGTTTTATGGATCGATCGAGTTGGTCGTAAGCCCATTCTTACGTCGGGCGCCATTGGAATGGGAACCTGTCACATCATCATCGCCGTCATCATCGCCAAGAACATCAATCACTTCGACGAGCAGCCGGCTGCCGGATGGGCAGCTGTTTGTATGGTTTGGCTATTCGTCGCTTGCTTTGGATGTAAGTCGGGTCTAACAAGTTATACATTCCCATGCTAATATCCATAGATTCATGGGGTCCATGTGGCTGGATTATTGTTGCCGAAATCTGGCCTTTAAGTACGCGTCCTTACGGAGTGTCTCTGGGAGCTTCTAGTAACTGGATGTAAGTATTTTTTGAGACTTCTACGAGCTGAAGCTGACAACTTTAGGAACAACTTTATCGTTGGCCAAGTTGCGCCGGATATGATCGAGGGGATCACCTACGGCACCTACCTCTTGTTTGGAGTGCTGATTTTCATGGGCGGCGGATTCATCTGGTTCTTTGTCCCAGAAACTAAGCGTCTCTCGCTTGAAGAGATGGTGAGTTCTACTGCAGGTGGTTCACACGAACATGTGCTGACTTTTAACTTCAGGATCTCATCTTTGGCTCCAAGGGCACTGCCCAAGCTGACACTGAGCGCATGGAGGAGATCAACCGCGAGATTGGACTCAACGCGATCTTGCAGAGGGAGTCTAGCGTGCGACAGTCGGAAGACTTGGAGAAGGAGGGCACTTCGTTCAGTCATAAGTAGCTTAGTAGTTTAGCCTTGGCATCCCGGAGACGAGCGGAGAGTTGAACAGGCATGCTCTTCCTTGTACTCGACATTAAGCCACTCTAACCTCTCTCTTATAGAAGGCTAGGGTAATATGCCTTTGCTTAATAAAAACCTTCAAATTCTCCTTGAATAAGCCCATTATATATGAAGCCAATCGTATTTTCGAGACTCCACCAACCTTACGAACCTTACGAACCGTCTACGGGACCAGCTATTCTTATCTAAGTATATCAATTACAGTTCAGGAACCTTAATTTCAAACAGCCGTCCTTTGTTCTAATTAAGTGCCCTCGCTATGCCCGATTTATGCGTTCAATGATTCTTTGTTGGAAACTCATCACAACCATACCAATTGGCAGCCACTATTTCGCCCAGCTTTCTCATATAACTCCCAAATTAATCCATGTTTTCCCAGTTTATATTCTCATCATCCCAGTCACCATCGTCCATATCATCATCGTCAAAATCGTCCTGGCAAGGAACTGATATCGGATAGCGATCCATGGAAACCCGCCCTTGCCGTGTATACTGTTCAGGGTTGCGCTTCGTCTTTCCGAAACGTAGTCTCGGAGCACCTGGTTGACGTACAATTGCAGTTGAGCCCTGGTCTTGAAAGGACTTTTTCGCCTCAACCATATCGCGGTTGTCAGTCTCACCAGCTTCTCCACTTCCCTGCATCTCTCTCTGTCAAGCTCGGGTACATCGCTCAAATCAACCAACGAGGGATCTGTTCCATCTGCTGAAGGCCCTTGAATAGCAGCGGTCAGGTAAGAGTTGCTGGAGAAGGCAATACTGCGTGCTTCAGCCGTGTCAGGGATTGTCACCTCTCGATCTATATCGTGGACGAAGTAGCCGAATTCGAGCCGCGCCGCTTTCAGGGTTGCCGGATCGATGCAATGAATGAAAGACTTGAACCGCCAGCCCCTAATTTCATGAGTACCGCAAGGCGTGGCGTTGAAGTATCGGAGGGGCTTATCGGGAAAGGCACTGTGTTGCGCAGCGGAAAATAGTGTCCGAATGGTTGGCTGTCGTCCTGTTCCAGCTTGATACTTGCCCTGCCTTGAGATATCGTTCATGTCGGACCATCTGTTCAGAGCGTCGGTGAGCTTGCCACAAAGTACCATGGCCTCATCATGGGAGAAACCGGTAGTCTCCAAGCGCAAAAAGTGTCTCGAGTCTTCCCCTTGTCGAGCACGAAACTCCCAGGCCGCTGGTCTGTTGAGGTGCAGACTTTTTGGGGTCTTGTAAATCTGGTACGGCGGGATGTAGACAACTTCAGGCTGATAGTGTCTGCCTGGCTGAATGTTCAGAGTATAGACAAACGAGAACGGATCTCCTTCATCCTCATCGACAGGTCTGGTCGGCAAAATTTCGGAAGATGGCGCTGTGACTGCTTTGAATACCACATTTGAGAGTCTCTCGGTGATCTTCTTCTCGTAGTAGCCTGGACTCGAGCTGGACACGCTGGACACAGATTTGGTGGGCGTCTCCTTGTCCAATGTGTGGCTCTCATTGTCCTCTTCATCGTCGCGCTTCCTCTTGCCCAGAGACCGTACCGATTGTTGCAGTTCAATCGGAATTTTGACCGACATGGCTTCATATTAGGTTAGTCAAGTGGCTTGGAGCTTTCGGATTAATACGCAAAGCACTTACAAGTGGGTTGTCTGGCCACTTGCGTCCGTGGAGAGGGCCTAGCATTGCCGTCGCTGCTCTGAAGGACTTTGGACTGCGGAGAGGGAGCATCGGCGACAGCAATTGGACTAGAGCGGCGGCGGGGTTGAGATGGTTCAACTGATGGGGACTTGCGCAAATGGTCCGAAAAGGGATTGTTGTATTGAGAGGAGATGCTGGACGCGGCATTGACGGCAGCAACTCGGCGGGGCCTGGAGGATGGGCCTAGCGGAGATGGTGTTAATAGCTTTCAATGTTGGGTCAGGACAGGGAAGATAAGACTCACGGCGGTTATCCATGTCGAGCAACAAAGTCTCAATGCGGATGCGTAGTAAACTCTTAAGAGGTCAGCAACTAAAATCTAAAGCCGGAACCACAACTGGCGACTAGAGGGACGGGTGATTGAAAGGGAGCACTGACACCTAGCGAAAAGGGGGAGTAAAGAAAGAGACAATGATGTTTTCACAGAATTAGAGAACTCTAGACGTTGGACGTACCTAGCGAATTGATAACCTCCTAAGAGGCGGGCGTTGGGAACCCTGCAACTGCTTCCGCGATCAGGAAAACTACTTGATAGAACAAGGCCTATCACACAGAAACCAGGACAGGGGCGAAGGCCTGGGGCATACAGTGAGGGCCGGTTCAGGGGCGCAATTTTCTTGATGTCGGGAAGGAAAGAGAAGACGGGAAAGGATTGTAGGATGGTACCAGAACTTTTGGCGTCCTTTCCAGGTCGGCCGGCAATTAGGTAGGGAAGGAGCGGCTTCGAGACGATCGTACCTTCACGATTTGGATCATAGTCAGCCAGCGCTGCCATGTTCGAGACATGCCCTCAAAAAGCATTTTCAATCAAGAAGTTTCCGATTTAATGCTATACGGGGTAAAGCAAATGTAGTGCCAAGTGAGTTTCGCACAAAGTAGATTCAAAAAACATGTCGTGGTCTGTGGAGTGAGTTTATTCCATGCGATCTCGCGGGCGACTGAGTCAGAGTCATCCTGCGGGCGACTTAGTCAGAGTCGCAAGACAATTCCTAGCGATGGTAGAAATGGGTTCAAGCTACAGATGATCTTCAAATGAGTGCTATAAACAATAAGACATCTTAATGATAGAGAAGTTCATGTACAAGCCATAGGCCTTTTCCTTTGTATTATAGACTAAGTAACTACGCCTACTAAGTAGTGTTTTTCCGTCTCAGCCACTTTGGGAATATCCTGGTAGCTGTGTCTGCGGTACGACAGTTAATACTCATTGGGTAGCCTTACTATACCGGTGCAAGTTTTGTTCGCCGAATTTAGCCTGGGTGGGTATTACCTGAGTGAATTGAATCAAATACGAATGAGCCATTGCTACGGTTGACTATATCTACATCTGCATTTTATCATTTTGAGATTTTCAAATCCCGGTTTTTGAAGCTACAGATGCCCTTCCCGTCACATTAGATAAATATATGCAGCTAAAGCCACACATAAGCCCGAGGCCACACACAAGCCCGAGACCACACACAAGCTCGAGGCCACATAAGCTCGAGATGCTTTATTCAAGGCGTTATAGTAGATGAAACTTATTCTTTTGACTCTCTTTGACTTTCTTTGACTTCTTTTATATAATTAAAGTGAACAGTAGGCTCAACATAGAAATTTGTATGGTTACAATACTAAGCTTGATTTTATGCCCCAAAGACCCGGGGCGTTATTATATGAAAGCTGAAAATGAAAAATGAAAAAAATGCAGATGTAGACATCAGGTAGTCAACCGTAATTGCTTAGGTAAACTGTTGACTTGAATCGAAGCAGTGATTCATACGTAGAGGTACACGATTCATATTTATTCTCCTTTCCCTCCCCTTTTTCTTCTTCCTCCTGCACAACTCTCCTCTATCCACTTGAGGTGCTCCTCGAGATAACAACAACGCCTCAAAAATAATTTTTCTCTACCGAGAGAGACTTATAGGCTCTGAGGCCTATTACTCTTCTTTTTTCCCTCTTCTATTGATCTTTGCGCAGGCGTTTTGCATCGTCGAATGCTAAGGTTATAGAGAAGCCTCAGAGATCTTACCAACTTTCCCCACTCTTTCAAGCGTCACCAACCCTCAGTATGTCGAACCTCAATGTTAACGAACCTTTGGCAGTACGCTTTCCATTAACCACCATATTTGCAGGTAGCTGCCCGCATACCGTCTCGAGGCCCGAATACTCGCACAAGGATATCTACCTCACCCTCTTCACATCATTCCGAATAGCCCTTGTCAGCCTTGAAAGTCAAGTACATGACAACATCAGTAAGCCCTCTCTTCCCCTACTCCTCAGTGCTCTTTCTCACGCGCATATTTCTCAATTCAGGCTCTCTTGAGGCCCTTTTGAAGATGGCTGAGCTGCACTCTCGTTGGCATGGTTTCCGTGTTATTCTCGATGCAGACAACACGGCAAAGCTCATTGCCCATGACGACCAGGTCTTAGCCGAGACAGTCGGGAGCCTCCATGGCTCAGGCTACTTCAGTACCATTCGACATGGCGCTCCCAACCAGAGGCCCATTGGCAACTGGATTGCGACCGAGGTCCTGGCCCGTGGTTCCAATTACTGGGACAGGCAGTTTTTCAGGCCCGACGGCAACTTCGGATCCAAAATGAAGGCAGTTGATCTCAACGGCAACGTCAACAAGAACGGGCCTACGTTCCTTGTAGGCTACTCGCCGTACTCACTTGACTTTGTTTTCGCGGGCCCCTCCAAGTCCAACACTGTGGTTGAGAACATTGTCTACGACGATAGCTTGACAACACTGCAGTACCGAAAGAATCCTGGAGAGACAATTGTGGGATCGAATGCCATTGCCCACCATTCTCTTGCAATTCCCGGCAACGTCAGTGCACTCAAGAAGCTTTTCGTTCTCAAGAGCTGGGAACAGGCGTTTGAGGGTGGCGACATCACAGTGGTCAGGGCCAAAGGCCTGGCTGTTAAGTCCTGTCGGTCGTTGCATGAAGGCCATGCCCCGGTGGTTGTGACTCGCATCTCGCCAGTCCCCGCCTCGAAGGTTCCTAACGGACAACTCAATCTCGAAGAGCTGGAAAATCCGACACAGGAGCCAGGGCCAACGAACCGGCCATGGAAAGAACGTCTCCCTCTAGTCGAGCCATTTCTTCATCTTCGCGGACAGGTGAAGGGATTCGTCTACAAGGTTCCCTACATGTCCAACACGGTCTATTCCCCTGATTTGTACGCAAAGCTCACCAAGTTTGCCAGAGCCCACCCTACAGACAAGTTCAATGCCGTGGCGATGCTGTTCGCAGTCCAGCTCTGGGTCGATATCATGGAGCACGCAGACCGCATGATAGAGCCCTTCGCCAGGAATAAGCAGGACGCACCCGAGATTCCCCACGTACCTCTCTCCGTCTTTCTTGTCTATTTTGAAACTTGGCTCAAAGACCACGAAGAGCTGCGAGGTCTTAACTACATTCATCCCTTTCGAGTTACGAACAAGATATTCCTACGGGATCTCGCAGCAGCGTCTTCTCTCTTTCTCATCAACCAGGAGGTCTTGGATGAAGCTGAGATCAGAGATATGGTACTCAAGGCTACAGCACGATGTCCTGATCTACCCGTTACAGCTCGTGTCGACTACTTCCCTTTCCTCATGAATGGAACTACCATGGCTGCTCCTCAGGATATGCTTCAGCTTCCCCGCCTTTCTCCTGCTGAACAAGCCCTGATTGGAATGCCAAGCATCCAGATTTTGGGCCTTCCATCCCTTCATCGTCAAGAGGGGCATAAACGCATCATCGCCATGCCAGAACCCATTGCTAGACTCAGCTTCCATGGGATCGAGGCGCCCATGCTAGACGACGCTCCAGAAAATCTCATGAGTGTTTCTTTGCCTGGCTTTACCTCCCAGTTTGGACAAGCGACTGCATCAGGCACTGTCTGGTCTCACGAGTTCCGGCCAGAAATGGATCTCACCACTCTGCGCCACAGGGCATGGGCTTTATCGCCAGCGTTGGATCCGACCCTACCAATGATTTACTTCATTCGTTCACCTTTGGTGACTACCTGGTGTGAGAAGGTCAGACGACGCCTGGACTGGCTTGAGCATCTCCAAGTGTTGGGCAAGGTCAAACTCAGTTGCGGCCCAGATGGCCTCCCTGGCTACAACGGCATGCCTTTGGAAGACGCGGAGCATCTTCTGCCCCCTGCCAATATCCCCATGCTCGTTGCGCGCGCCTTGAGGGACCCCGAGAATCGCCGTGTCCTAGTGGATCCCATCTCTACCACTGAACGCCTCTATGCCCTCATCGACCTTCTGAAAGGCCGAGACAAGGCAACACATGTGGCTTGGAAAAGAGCCTTGAATGAGCTGGAGCCAATGCTTATCCTCGACACGCCGCCCTCTGCTCTATCCGTTCTGGAGATCTTGTCTTCCGCCAAAGAGAACTGCAAGAATGACTGGGACCATCTGAGGGACTTCACCGAAAGATGCGCGACTGACAAGAGGCTACTGCTAAACAAACACCCTCAAGTGAGATCGTGGGCACCTCAGTACATGACTCGCATGATTAGAATTGATGCGAGTCCGGCTGCCGGGCTTGACTGGTGGGCTACCGCAACTGGTAGACGCGAGGTGGAAGAGCAGGATGAAGAATGCTTCATGCGCATCGAGGCCACCTTCACTCGACTCACATCTGGTGTAATCTTTTGCGGGCAACAGGATACTTCCCCTAGGGCTTTGAAGTGCGCTTCGAAGGCTCTTCGCCACATGCAAGCTTTCCTCGCTTTGCAGAAAAATGGGCCAATTCTTACCGGTATAGAGGATCGCATCAAAGAACTGCGCGATCACATCCATAGCAAGGGCTATGGACTTTTTTGGGTTAAGTCTGGAGACAACTACCAGACAGTCATTGTGGGCAGTAAATGGTTTGCAAAGTGGTGGTTCATCTTCGTACATGACATGGGCGGGGTTACCGGAATGGAAATTGGCGTTTACATCAATCAGTCAACAGTTTACAAAAAAATCAGTAGTGCTTTACAATACACTTCATGCCTTTGCTACATTCGACGCACTTGGCATGCCGAATTGAGACGTCAAATTTCTTTCTACTAAATATTACTATGGCAAAGCCAAATCACCCATATTGATTCCCTGTTGG
Organism: Fusarium devonianum; assembly: GCA_017140155.1. Classification (NCBI taxonomy): domain Eukaryota; kingdom Fungi; phylum Ascomycota; class Sordariomycetes; order Hypocreales; family Nectriaceae; genus Fusarium; species Fusarium devonianum. The sequence goes on from JADBHU010000924.1 coordinate 43,768, forward strand.
GTTCACGTATGACGAAACTTCCGCCTGGTTATCTAGGCCCCTGAAACGCCATTCACGCCCATTTATGGCAATGAAACGTGTCAACGCATCTTACATTAAAGCTTCGAACAAACATGCAAGTACTTATGGGAACGACCATGAGTGGCACACCCGTGAAGCACTGGTCCGATATGAGTCAACTGTTCGTCTCTGATTATTGTTTGCCTAGCTATGTACGCTGCTCGGTGGTCTCTCAAAGGCAAGATGCTTCCACAAAGATAAAGAATAGAGTCTCTTTCACATTTCGAGCATTATAACCCAATGCTGACGCCATAACCTAATTTCAAGCTGCTTAGCTTGCCGCAGGGAAGACTCATCCAACCTGAACAGTAGCTGGCTGGACCGACCTCGCTTAACCGCGCTTCGGTATAATCAGTCTGCCTGATGAACACCAACTAATTAGTCGCACCTCAGGTCTAGCTGCCAGGATGTCCCCGAATTGGTTGAGATAATACATATCACTTGCCAGGCAAGGTTTCTTTAGAACTACAGAGGTGAAAGCCCATGGCTATCAGGAGTTGATTCGTTTCGCGTAAGTATTATGAATCTTCTTATCCTTACGTATTTTACACCTTCATAGACCTCCTAGCCACCCAGAACTGTGCATTATACGCACTTTTGGTCAACGCCCTATCATCAAACCCATAAACAGCGTCCATGCTCCTAATCTTCCTCCCAGGAAACGTCAGAGGTCCACAATCCTCATCCGTGTCAAGGTACTCAAAACCCATGGCCTCCGTCGCCTGGACAATCTCCTCCAGAGACAGCTGCACAAACGGCCCTGTCCCGTATAGCAGAGGCCCCAAGTTGATCCAGTGCCCGCCGGGCTTCAGCACCTTCTTGATGGTGTCGAGGTAGCTCATCAGATTGCGGGCGGTGTCGATGAAAAAGTAGGTTACAACGACGTCAAAGTAGCCCGTCTTGTCGAGGAGAGCTGTGGTAAAGTCGCCCTCTACAAGAACTACTGAGCTGGCGTTGACGTCGATGTCGGGGAATGCAAGTTCTCGCGTCATGTCGGCCTCGGTGGCATGGTGAGACCAACCGTCGACGAAGGGGTGGAAGGAATGCGTTTTGCGTGCTCGGTTGGCCTCGATGAAGCGGTAGGCTATGTTCATGTACATGGACCACTCGTTCACGGTGACTTCGAAACCTAATTTCGTGGTCAACCAAGGGATTTGCGAGATCAGTGTGTAGAACTTACCTCCAAGTCTGGCCACATCATGACCTAACCGACCGAGGCCAGAACCCGGCAACAGAACTTTGACGGGGAGTCCATCATTTCTCTCCGGAAACAACCCTTCTAGTGTCTTGACAAGACAAGAGAAAGGGCCATCTCGTTCAGAGGCACCTGTCTCTGTCCAGTCACGGACGTAGTGCTTCAAAGCTTGGGAAACAGAAATCTTATCAGCTGTCCTGCCAGCAGCCTCCAGATCTTTGACATGTTTCTGTAACTCGTCTTGGTCGACTTCATAAAACGCCAGGGCATGTTTCACGATGCCATCGCAGAGTTCTTGGTTCTTTGCGAGGAGGTGATCCATACGAGCAAACTTTTTAGAGTACTGAACTTGATGCTCAAGTAACTGCAATCAACTCAAGTTAGAAGGCCCATTTTAAGGATGAAGAATCAACATACAGACTTCTGGGCTTTGTTGACATTCTTGTACAGCCCCGCCAGGCGGTCGAGCTCGACTTTTTGACGCTCATAATACCTGCTGTAGCCGTAAAGGGTATCCAGGAGGCGATTCCTGGGATGGTTGCCGCTCCCCGTTCCCAACCTCCTGTTCATGCTCTTCATCAACTTTTTCTTGGCCTCGACATGGCGAGGCGTGTTGGGCTCGCCAGAGAATTCCTGCAGGGTGACGATAACCTCGTGGACTTCTACAGGGGGGTTAAAGGACCCTGACTGCATAGACGTGCAAGTTAGCCGTTGTTGTTCGGGTGTTAAGTAAGCTGTGGTATGGGTGATGATGGACATGGTTGGTAACTGTAAGCAAGTGTAAAGGATGGGTACGGGAGTAAGGTGATGGAAAAGGAGAGAGTGAAACAAACCAGGACATCAGAGATGGAGGCGAGATCGGGCCCGTTTTGGCTTGCAGCAGCGTCGATATTGACGTTACCGGCTTCGCTGGCGTCTGCAGCAGTCGTGCATACGGGGCCGAGAGCGAGGATGAGCATCTGGACAATTGGCGGCCTCATGGTAGCATAAGATATATCCTTGGCCCCGTTTGATCTCGAAAGCTCAACCTGAGAAAAAATGTTTAATCTTTTTTTTTTTTTTTTCCTTGGTCAAGACGTTTACTGGTAGCAGTTTACGCGATGCGATAGAAGAGGGTCCCTGCCGAGTTCGCGAGAATCGGTCTATCAAGGTTGACAAGGATCCTGTCTCTGGGCTATGAGCTCATCCACTAACAGATGCAAAGCGACAAAGGAACCTGGTGATTATGCAGAACGATAAGAGAAAAAAGAAAGAAAATCTCTCTACAGGATGTAAATCTTGGCACGATACAAGGACTTCCAGCTGGGAGTGGAGAGTCCAAATGTCCAGTCTCTATTTGCCCAATGCCGCATGTGGTACGTTTGCTAAGCTTGGAGAAATCCTTGTTGAAAGTGCACCTCAGGGAAGAGAAGCTTGACCTTGTCTGAGTTGGTTCCCTTTGAAGAGGCGAAAGCGGGTCGATTTAAGGTGAGGACCTTGATGGACATGCCACGGCGCTAGGATTAGAGCCGAAGCCTCACGACATGGGGGTCCTCTTTTGGGAGGGCCCCTTGGACGACCGCCTGCTTTTATTGTACGTACGTGAGAGTCCAGCGTGTCTGTGTCTGAGCTCCGGAGACGGAGAGAAGAGAGAGAGAGAGAGAGAGAGAGGGGGAAAGAGCGTGCAATGATTGAGCAAGGTACAAAGGGCCAGTGGCTGTGCTTCTGTTGAGTTCCCTGACCATCCTCAGAGTAGATTCTCGGTCATCCCAGCCTGTATGCACCTGCAAATATCTCCTCTGCACTGCCGTTGAGAACATCCTTTGACACAAGTCAAGGTAAAATTTAGAGTACGATAAGGTTTTCCAACGGAGCTGCTGCAGCTGTGTATCTTGAACCGTCTTGTTACCCGCAACCTTGTTCGTCTGGTAACGCCCGATCCTGACCATGGCAACCTTTGAGGAACTGTCTCGGAACTGACAGCTCGCCCCCTGCAAGCCTCGTCGGTCCTTGACCATGTTACCTAGTGAGCGATTCTACCATGGCCATTTGACTCGACTTTACCGCTTCGCACACGCCCCCCCTCGGGTCCGAGTTGTGGCGGTACGATCTAGTTTGCACTGCTACGGCCCTGTCACTCACACACACACACGCACCCACATGCTACCCCATGCCATGCGTATAAAGATGCTTCCCTCTAACATGCGTCTCCCATTCCCGTCCCCGTTCCTGCATCCTCATCAGCCACTTCTGCAATATCCTCCTGTCCAGCTTCGAGATCCGTCTCTCGTTTGTCAAACACTCGACACCTTCATCGCACGCATCGAGACAAAGTCAAGATGAAGACCGCCACCTTTGCCGTCGCCCTGCTGGGCCTCTTCCCTGCCATCATGGCCGCTGAGACTCTGGCTCCCTCTCCGACCGAGTCTGTTGGCTGCGAGCCCCACGGTGACCACTGTTCGTGTGCAATTGCTTCATCAAAGTAACAGTTTGACTGACACATCTCAGGGCACTGCGAGGGCGCTCGTTCGACAATTGCAGCCTCTGCTGCGGCTACTGCTACCGATGCCGCCGACGAGCATGACCATGACCATGAGGATGACCACGATCACGACCACGAAGAGGAACACTCCGCCGGAGCCACCGAGTCGATCGCTCCCTCTCCCACCGAGTCTGTCGGGTGTGAAGCCCACGGCGACCACTGTATTTCTTCCTCCAGAATTCCCCCCCTCCAAATATTGATCTAACATTTGCTACAGGGCACTGCGACGGTCCCCGAACTGGCACCGAGTCCGCCGCCTCCGCCTCCAGCGATGAGCATGATCACGACCATGGCCACGAACACGGGGAGGATCACTCTGCAGGTACCACCGAGTCCCTCTCCCCTTCACCCACAGAGTCCGTCGGCTGCGAGCCCCACGGCGACCACTGTACGTCTTCCAGCCTCCTCTCACTCTCACCTGTAAGCTAACACGTCATGTAGGGCACTGCGAAGGCCCTGCGTCTGCCACCGCCGACGCTTCTGGTACCCCCACCGCCAGCGAGTCCGAGGTCAATGCTGCCGGCATGGAGATGGTCCCTGTCATTGGCATGTTCGCCGCGGCCGTCCTGGCTTTGTAGGGTATTTGTGTGTGAATACGGAGGGTGATTCGTGTCGATCTCTAGACGTAGACAATTCACTGTGACTATATTTTGTGAAACCTAACTAGAAAATCCTGTCTCAATTCTTTCATGTTCTTCTTGTGACGTTGGAAGTGCTTTGTATCGGTTCAAGCGTGCCTCGGACGACGTCTTTGCGTGGTGTCACTCAATCTCTGTCTCATGAGATCTAGCCGCGGGCGAACATGACAAGGTCAATGGCTCTGGGCGATCAAAGCACAATTAATTTATTACCGCCGCTGTGGTACTCGGTAGTCATGATAGCTATCGACGCTGTTTCTCGTGCGTGTGGCTGCTTCTGCCGTCCTGCAACAGGGCATCCATCTCTCATGCGGTCTCCATCCTGCATCAATAGCGCCAGACTAACCAATTTATCCATAAAACTAACCTTCTTTTCTTCTCTTTAAGCTTCAATTAAGCTCCATTGCCACCTGTAGTCCAACCGCCCCCAGTCATCCACCACCGCAACTAAAGTAGAGAAGAATGGGTAAAAGGAGGACTCGTAGGACTCGTACTATTCCCGCACCATTAGCAATCTGAAAGAATAATCATTTCCTTGCATTCGCCGAAAGAAGAACAAGGCCATGACTCCATTCAAGATCCTAGACTCGCCCGATCTTGGCGCTTCTTAGCCCCCAGCGTAGTCTCAATTCGAGAGACCCATCTACCCATCAAGGTTCTCCAACTACCACGACAACCCTTGCGCTCCAACTGCCCACATGCTCACGCAACTTTTTATCGCAGCAAGGACGTTTTGCAACGCGGAACACAAGGCGAATTAGGCAATAATAAGCATAGGATGGTCGGGGAACTCATACAGAAGCGGAGTGACGAGGATGGTTGGCCCCGCCCGCTTACACCAACGACGCCCTGGATCCGACAGATACACTCACCACTTGGGCGTAAACCGCTGGTATTCCTAGATACTCCGTCTTTGTCCTCGCCACTTTGGAGTCTTTGCTTTCCAATTCACTCAAAGCCGCCTGCTGGTGATCCACCCGTATCCCACCCATTCACGGCCAAAAGCGTACGCCCTCTTGGGTCGTCGGATATTCACCCGCTCTAGGCCACCGTGGGTCTCGTAACCTGGCTAGTCATGCCATGGCACATGAACCAGTCTTTCTTCCTGAGCAGAGAGACTTGCTCCGTACCAAGCGGACATCCAGGTCGCCATCCTGCTCAAGTTGAAGCCCCACGGCTCCCTACACTCACTCCAGGGCTCGTTCACCTATGTTCATCGCCAAGGCCAGAAAAGGGTGTTTCTCTTTGCTAAAGGACCTTTCCCTAGCAGGCTTCTGCCCGTGAGTGAGGACCTTGATGTGTTGCCGCACTATGCCTGACCAAACGGTTCGACTTTTGCCTCCACCGTAGAACCAGGGCCCGTCTTTTGCCTCCGAGCACTGATCCACGGCCCCCCACGTTCTCAAGACAAGTGCTCTTCCTTTGACGGGTCGGTTTATGCATATTAAGCTTATACTTTCCGCGTTCTGAGGCTCTTATTCTTCTTTCAACCTTTTCAGTCCGTCCTCGTCGGTTGGTAGCCTCCTCGGAATCCGACATTCCAACGTCTCGAGCATCTTGTGACTTGCAAGCGCACATCACCAACGCGTTACATGCTCTCCAACCACTCGGTGTCTCTCTCTTCCAGTATCATCATGACTCGAACCAAAATCATCTGCGGGAGCCGTCCCGCTGTGATGGTCCTTGGAGTCTTGTTCTTCGTCGGCATCGTCTCCGCTTCCATTAACCCGGCGGCCGTTAGGAGACAAGAAGCGACTGCCACGACAACCCAAGCCGAGGCTACTGGCATGGACTTTGAGTCTTTAACGGGATGCCACATGCACGGAACTGTCCAGTATTTGGCACTCCACGTACACCGATCGTGCATTATGCTAACCAAGGCCCTAGATACTGCATGGCGGACTCTACCGAGTTTCAGATCCTTCCCGAGGCCGAAGCCACAGCCACCGAAGAGGTGCCATCTTCTTACACAGATTGCCATAGCCACGGCTCCGACACGTGAGTATTCTTCAGTACGCCGGCAGGTTCACGTTCTAAATATTGTACAGATACTGCATGAACCCCAACGGAGGCGAGGTTCAAGTCCTCGGCGAAGACGAGACTGCCCCTGCAAACACCGCCAAGCCAACCGATAGCAGCTCAGGCTCCGACTCGCCCGAGATCACGGCTGTTTCTGACTGCCATCTCCACGAAGCCTCTCTGTAAGCCTAAGACAGCAATGGGCATTGACATCCACAGACTAACTAACATGTTCAAGGTTCTGCATGGGCCCCAGCTCAACCGAGTACTACGTTCAGACAACCCTCACCAACACCGAGGAGTATCCCGCCCAGCTCACAGACTGCCACAGCCACGGCGAAGAGACGTGCGTTCATCACCTCATAACTACTCCAGGAGATATCGCCAGCTTACATGTTCTCTAGGTACTGCATGTCCGACGATGGCGAGGCTCCCATCGTGGCCCAGGAAGATATCGAGTCGGGCGAGGCTGACCCCGAAGAGGAGCACTGCCATTTCCACGCCGGTGTAGAGTAAGTCAATTCACTCCCTTCCATCCTCTCGTTCCAATAACTAACATTGGACTCCTAGACACTGTGTCGGCGGGGGCCACGGCTCCGAAAGCGAAGGCGGGCGATCGTGCGAGCGCGTGGACCGCGACTACAAGATTGGCATTCGAGTCGGCATGCTCTTTGTCGTTCTCGTTGCCAGCTCTATCGGTATGTCCACCTCTTATTCCATCTGCTAAACTTCAGCTAACCTTGGCCAGGTGTCTTTGGCCCCATCCTGATGTCCACCTTTGTCCCCGTAAAATCCAACGTCTTCCTCACCATCCTCAAGCAGTTCGGCACCGGCGTCATCATCTCAACCGCCTTTGTCCACGTGAGTTTACCTCGGAACTCTGGGAGCATCCCCGACTGACAATAACTCAGCTGTTCACCCACGCCTCCATGATGTTCGGCAACGAGTGCCTCGGCGAGCTGCTGTACGAGGCCACCACCGCCGCCATCGCCATGGCCGGCCTGTTCATCTCGTTCCTCATCGAGTTCTGCGTCCACCGCGCCATGCGCTGGCAGGCGTCCAAGAAGCCCGAGGCGGACGACGCCTTCATGTCCCCCAAGGCGATTGAGAAGGCCGAGATGGCCAACATTAGCATCATGGAGGCTGGTATCATCTTCCACTCGCTGCGTACGTCTCCATTGGTGCATGTAATTGAGGATCTCAAACGCTGATTTTAGACAGTTATCGGTATCACTCTTGTAGTTGCAGGCGATTCCTTCTTCATCACCCTGGCCATTGTCATCATCTTCCACCAGCTCTTCGAGGGCGTCGCCCTCGGCACCCGCATCGCTTCGCTCGGCTACGGCCAAAGCGCCCTCGCCCTCTCTCACTCGCACGGCCACTCTCACACTCCTGCCCCTGCTGTCGACCGAACCGGAGCCTCGACTGTCTCTTTATGGAAGAAGCTCTTCCTTGCCTCTGGCTTTGCCCTCGTCACTCCCATCGGCATGGCTATTGGAATTGGTGTCTTGAACGTCTTCAACGGAAACGACCCCTCGACTCTCATCGCCATCGGTACTCTGGATGCTCTGTCTGCTGGTATCCTCGTCTGGGTTGGGTTGGTTGAGATGTGGGCGCAGGACTGGATGCTCGGAGGCGAGCTGACGGATGCGAGCCCGCTGACAACTATTCTAGCACTGTTTGGCCTGGTTTCTGGTATGGTCTTGATGAGCTTGCTCGGAAAGTGGGCTTAAGCATTAATTCTACCTTTTGGGATCAGCCGTGGAAAGCTCAGTCTCGGTAGAAAGTCCAGCTGCAGAAAATAAACACCGGTTGATCAATTGTCTCCCAGACTGCGTCCCTTCCTTGATAACCACTCGTAACTGTAGACCGACTAAAAAAGACGCAATACCCTTGACTTCAACACCCCATACTGTTCAACCCAACCTTCTTGCGCCCTTCTCAATCCTGCTTGGCCCGAGCTTGGCGAATCCTGTTGGCCATGCTCCCAACCTTGAAGAAGATGCCAATGGCCGTCTCGTTCACCCAGTTCGGCAGACAACTCAGGAGCCACACCCGTCCAGACATGCCTCCAGCCCAGAACCAGTCCGGCGAGCCCCCGATCAACCCGCCAAACCACCCCTCGCCCCGGAGCGCCTGCTTGACGAGCTTGCGCGCATACACCTCGGTCGGCATCGTCGCCGTGCGCTGGCTAAACGTCAGGCGGCGCTCAAACACGTCGCGCACGGGCTGGTACAGCGAGTTGTCGGGCAGGGCCCTGTGGCTGCGGCTGGCGATGTTGGAGCGCACCGTGCCGGTGACGGCGACCATTACGCGCACGTTGAAGGGCTGCAGCTCCAGGCGCAGGACGCGCGACCAGACGTTGATGGCGCCCTTTGTGGACGAGTAGATGGCGCCGAAGAGGTAGGGCACCATGGTGGACGTGCTCGAGATGTTGAGCACCAGGCCGCGCGCCTCGATGAGGAGCGGCGCAAAGGCCTGGACCATGGACATGGGGCCAAAGACGTTGACCTCGTACGTGGCGCGGACGTCGTCGAGGTCCATGTCCAGAGAGGGGATGGTGTGCGTGCGGCCGCTGGGGAGTCTCAGTAATGTGAAGCAGGTCTTGCGATAAGGGAGGGATCTTACGCATTGTTGACGAGAACGTCGAGGCGGCCGCCGGTGAGCTCAATGACCTTGTCTCTGCACTCGGTGATGCTCTTGGGCTCCGTCACCTCAAGCGGGAAGACGCTCAAGCCGGGAGCTTCGAGATCCTTGATCATGTCGGTGTTGCGCACCGTCGCAATGACGTGGCATCCTGTCTAGAGTGTTAGATATTGTGAGGGCCAACGTGTGCAATAGAGATCTCATGGAGACCACAACCCACCTTGACGGTGAAACTCGAGAGCAAGGGCATGTCCAATGCCTCCAGGCGAGCAGCTACAGGTCGTCAGCTCACAGCTCCAACAGCTTCAATCTGGTGCGAGTCACTTACCCTGTAATGAGGACGAAGGTCTTTCTCTCTGGCATCTTGGCGTCCCTAGAGGCTGCAATTGCTGATGTTTACGCTGACCGCTTCAGGAGAATGATGGAGGATTACAAAGTTTGAGAGTTGCAAAGCGTTCGACGTACACGTGAAACCCTCGCGAGCTCTCCTGGCTTTATTGAGATGGCCGGTCGCCGCGGGGAGCCGAGGCTTGTTGAGCTCCGTGCGCCACAATTCAATTCGCATGCGCCACACACGTTGAGGGCATCGGATCAAGAACCTGTTGCAGACAGAGCAAGCGTAGGGCAGCAGACAGACGTGAAAGAGCCAATGATGGCAAGAATGAAAATATATGTACGTCAAGTATCGTCATCTGTGATATACATTTTATCAGATCACGCAGAATCCCAAAACAATTCGAGTCTGAACAGGCAGAAGAAGCTCCAGAGGAGCCTCCATAGCATCGCTGCCCTCTCGACCCTGTACATCCAAAACCGTTGGACGCCAGACAAGACTAGGTTCCTTCCAGTACTCCCTTCCAGCCCGTTCCCCAGGGCCAGAGTCCAATTATACCATTCCCTTTATTATCCATCCCTATATTCCCTCGAGCGGCATTTCACGGAGCAACACCACCCTTCTCCTTGTGGTCGCGGGCATGCTCCTCGCTGTGATCGCGTGCACCCTCATCGCCGTGATCTCGCGGCGTCGAGGCGGGCATCTCCAGCGGAACCGTGCTCGTGCCATCCATCTCAAACACGGTAGACTCGGGCGGCAGCTCCGCAATGACGCTCTGCTGGGGCAGCACGCCGCCGTGCTGGGGATACGCGACGCCCGCCTGCGGGGAGTAGCCGCCCATGTCGGAGCCGCCCCAGCCCTGGCTCGGGTTGGGCGTCCCCGTGGCGGACCACGCAGGCTTGGGCTCCGTGGGCGGGTAAGTCGACGATCCGTTGTAGTCGACGCTGCCCTCGTAGTTGGGCAGCATCGGGTGCGACTCCTCGTGGTTCCTCTTGCGCCGCCGCAGGAAGAACCAGGCTGCGGCGCTGACGAGGGCTGCTCCGCCTAGAGCGGCGCCGGCGCCGATGCCCGCGGTGGCACCGGTCGACAGGCCGGTGTCTTTGTCGGCGTTGCTGTTGTCGCTGGTCGGCGCAACAGTGACGGTCTTGCCGCCTGAGTTGGTGGTGGTGATGGCATCGGTCGCCGTATTCGTCCCCGAAGTCGCCGTCGCCGTCGAGTCGTCTGTTGTGGTTTTGGTTTTGGATTTGGATTTGGATTTGGATTCGCCTTCAGCTGCGGCGTCGGTGAACTGCTTCTTGGTGACCTTTGTGGGTGTTGTCGACTCGTCGCAGGATTGTACTAGAACATCGTAGGTCTTATCAATGTCGCCAGGAGATTTGTCGCCGATACACCTGGCTGAGCCCAGGATGAAGTCGTTCTTGTAACTGCCAAGACCACACAAGCAGTAGTTGAGCTCCTTGCTGTTTTGCCCGCTACATCCTGCGTCGTCGGCGTACTTGTCCAGACATGGCTGAGCGCCCTTGGGGTATAGGTAGAAATTGCTCTGCAGAGCCATTGCGGGCGTCAGGAGGAGCGAAAGGGCAAACCACCGCGAAGCCATGGCGGGCAACGCGTATCGTTGAGGTATTATTGTTCAATTAATTATCGTCGAATTCGTCCAATCGCTGAATGCCAGCGAAATCGTTCCAGTAGGGTAATGGTCAGGAAAAATGCGATTCTCTGCTGATGCGACCGACAATAATCCAAGGGATGGGCGTCCGTGCCCAGTCTCGTCAAGCACTCCAGCCACCGTAAGGTTTTGGTCGAAACCGCTTGCTGACCATTCAAGCAGGAAATTGCCGAGAGAGCCGATAGTTTCCAAGCCCCAAAAAGCGATCGTTTAAACACCAAAAAAAGAGAAAACGAGTGACAAAAAGGTCGAGTCGGTGGATTGCGTCTTATTCGTGAGGGTTTTGCCGAGTTGTGTCGTCGTCGATTTGAAGATGCAAGAAAGAGGACACGAGGAGAGAGGAGCCAGGATTAGGGGGAAAAACCAAAACATGTGCGCTGGCTCCGCCGCGGGTCAATATGTGAAAAGAAGGCCCATGATGACGACGATGACAGACATGGTGCCTGTGCTACGTAGTAATTTAAATGACCCTCTAGGCAAAAGACAGGGAGGGTACTTGGTCGATCAGCACTGGGGGGACCAGGAGATGGGAGGAGGAGTTGGTGATCCGCTCGTCAGCGCCGCAACCAACGCGTCCAGTGCGGAAACGATTGCGGTCTAGGTACTCCGTAAGTATAGCCCCCTCCTCTGTACAGTAACGTAGCAAACGAAGATCCCATGCGTCTCTGCCTGGGAGGATCAACCTAGCATTCCCCCCTTCACCAGCTGCATTCGAATTGATGAAGCAGGGAAGAGAGACAAACAAGCATCAGGGCCAAAAGCCAAGTTCCACCCACC
>JADBHU010000926.1:399-34932 GCA_017140155.1 Fusarium devonianum
TTTTTTTTTCTTCTTCTTCTGAAACTGCCGCCAATACTACGTAGTAATACTGTGCGCAAGCCACGACAGTGCCGGAGGCCCTTTACTTGTTATGGGCATTGAGCCCGGAGCGTGAGAGAACTCTGAGAAAACCGTGAGGCCAAGATGACGATGGACGCCTCCCCCCTCCCAGCCGTTGTCGCAGAATGCCCAGAAACGTCAGGTTGCAGCAACAAGCAGGGATCTCGAGCTTTGTCGTTGGATGAAGTCTGCAAGCCACACACACTCATCCACCTGTTTTTCGTAAAGCCACGCAGGCGTGGCAAAGCTCTCGTCCTCTAGAAGCGGGAGGGGATGAAGTGGAGGGGGCAAGCCACCTTGGAAATGGCCCTCCTCACACCTTCACACCATCCGCATCCGTCGTAGTTTGACCGTTCCAGAGAACCAGGAACAGGGAAAAGCTTGGACGCTGCCAGCTTGTTCCCGCGAATAGGCCCAGGCTCGCTTGCAGTTCTGATAGGGGTGACCCATGTCTAGTGCCGTTCCCGCATGGCACCCGCGATCGTGATGAGCGCAGACGATCGCAAGGTCAGACAACTCAATCCATGGGAACTTGGTTTTTTTTTTTTTTGGCTTCCAAAGTTCCATGTCCTTATTTTCACGCTGTTGCTCGGACCATTTCTAACTACCCATGCCGTGGTCTTGGAAGAGAGGGAGACGTTTTCCGTGGCGTCAAAGAAAGCAGGGGTTCTTGGTCTGGCACCACCAAAAATGACAGCGGGTCCCCTCTTCTTTGCGGCTCCAAGAAAACCGTCCTCACCCTCTCCCATCTCCCATTTGCAGGGTTTCCAAGTTTCCACCACCTTTTTTCGTCATGTCCCCGCAAAAGCTTGGAAAGCGGGCAGAGAGGCTCCAGGCTTGAGCCACACATCAAGAAGCGCGGATAGCCCATGCCAGCCATTCTCTTCCCTCTGCATTCTCCATATTCCACAAGTCTCTCTTGCGACACCCCCAGAAATCTCGCCATGTCGTCTAAGCCCTCCACCCCTGATGGCGATCCAACGCATAGCACCTACGAAGTCAACGTTCCAGTGCGGAACGGCCGCGGCTCCTCCCCCGAGGTGGCCAACCCGGAAATCCGCATCCCCAGGATCAAGCCGGTCTCGTCGTCAGAAGAGTCCGAGGGCTCGGAGCAGTCGACGCAGACGCAGAAGCAGTCTCCGCAGGAGCTCGCAGCCGGCCTCGACGGCAGGTATGTCGACGAGTTCGGCAACATCCTGGACTGGGATGGCACCGTGCTCGGCCGTGTCGAGGGCGACCTGCCCTCCATGGTCGGGCGGCCAGTCTCAGCCAGCGGCGAGATCCTCGACGCCGACGGCGAGGTGGTGGGCCATGTGTGCGAGAGCTACATCCAGCCCGATCTCAAGCCCCTGGCCGGCGGGCTCAAGGTGGACAAGGACGGCAACATCTACGACGACAAGGGCAATGTAATCGGCAAGCTTAACCAGCCGCCGGGCGGCGGTGACGATGAGAGCAAGGATAAGGCAGGCGGGAAGGGAAGCGGACCTGGCAATGACAAGGCCAGGTCTGCCGCGGCGCCGAGGCCCGACGAGCTGTATCTAGATGTCAAGTCGACCTTTGACGGGATCCAGCTCATCATCAAGATCCCCACCGTCTTCAACCGGGAAGGGGTCCGTGTAAGCCAGAGTAGCGAGAATACCGGTAATCAATAATAACTTTTCCCTCTTCTGTGGCGTCGCGTTTCAAGCACGTCGACGGTGTCATGTAAGCCCCAAGCCTCGTGCATGGGGGGGGGGAATGTGCTTGCCCGCCTCTCGGGATAATAATCCTTCAATGGAGGAACCCCTCCCCGTACGCTAGGTTGCCCACGTTTGAGAAAAAAAAGCCTGCTGTCTCGAGGCTACACACGTGAAGTCGACGCAACCATCTCGAGAGCTCAGGCCAGTAGGGATCTCGATCCAACCCTAAATCGTGCAAGATCGCCCCCCAGATGGCGTCCTCCTCCACCCCGCAAGCCGGTTTTCAGACGTTGGAGGCTCACCCGTTACGTGGTCGAGGCCAAATCGTCCCCGGGGATGCTCACCCCTCTGAGCTTCCCACGGCCTCCCTTGTAAGGCCAGCAGCAGGTTCCGTCTTAGGACCAGATCCGTTGCAGGGAAGCTCTCCTCCCTATGCGTCATTGTCCTGCTCTCGCCACACCATCCCGCCGTTAGATCTTCATCATGACGTGTGGCTGTTGCAGGACTCGTCTGATACCAAGCTGCGGCGCAGGCTTTCCAGGCTCATCGCGAATTGTGGTGGTGCTCACACTGACGTTTTGATTCGAAACTGACGTTATAGAATGGTTGCGGGAAACTTGTTTTGGAGGTGTGCTAAATCAGTATAAAGCTGTCTGACGATGTGGTGGGTTGCGGTTGACTTCTGCATACCAATTCATACCTTTTTCTTAGCCAATCCACAAAAGCGGCCTTAAAGATAATAACAACAATTGCAAACTATAACACAACGATAACGATACCCTTCACATCTCTTTCTCCATCCCATTCCCAAGAATTTACCTCTGCAAAGATACCCTCAAGAGAAACAAACCGAGATCATGGCGGAAACCAAGGATACATCAGCTCCTCAAAGCCAGGTGAATAAAACAACAAAAGACACTACTTCCTCTGAGGAGCAGAAACCTGGTGCGTTTACAGTCCCACAGCCGAGTCCGAGTCTTGCGCTTATCGTCCCTGTTGCAGTCAATGAGTCAGTCCCCCGGAGCGGTGCTGGCGTCGTGAACGATGCCGGAGATGTCCTAGACGACGCCGGCAACAAAGTCGGCAAGATCGCAGACACCGACAACCTCAAGAACCTCGTGGGCAACACCGTCAACAGCGCCGGTGACGTTGTCAGCTCTACCGGTGATGTCCTGGGCAGCACATTGTCCCTAGGCAAGAAGGACGAGGAGCAAGCGGAAGAGTCCCCCGATGAGAAGGAGAGCGAGTACACAACCCACAACGACAAGAAGTCTGGCGGCGGCCTGGGCGACACCGTCAGTGGTGTCACCAGCGGCGTGACCGGCGCGGTTGGAGACACTGCCGGTGCCGTCGGCGACACAGGCAAGTCCGCCGTCAGCGGTGTGACTGGCGCTCTCGGAGGCAAGTCAGAGTCTACCTCCCAGGTCGACGACACAAAGACACCTGAGAGTCCCGAGCAAACCGAAGACGTCAAGGAAGAGGTTCCTGATGTCAAGACGGAGGACCAGAAGGACACCGACATCAACCTAGAGGACCGCGAAGCGCCCTCTGGCGGCAAGGACGCTGCCGACACCAAGGACAAGCTCCAAGAAAACGCCCCTGATGAGGCCAAGGATGCCACCTCCCAGGTGGAGGACGACACAACATCCAAGGCTGAGGATGCCAAATCCCAGGCCGAGGACAAGGCTGAGGACGCTACCTCAAAGGTGGAGGACGAGGCCTCCAAAGCCGGAGACCAGGCGGAAGATGTCGCCAAGGACGCTCAGCCCGAAGACCAAAAGCCTGAAGACGTGACCTCAAAGGTCGACGATCAGGATCTTCCTGAGGGCGAGGTGCCTGGTGAAGACGACGCAAAGTCCAAGGCTGAAGACCTGAAATCAGTCGCTCCTGGCGAGGACGCTTCTGGTAAGCAGGCCGAGGGTGAATTGCCCGAGGGCGAGAAGCCCGAGGGTGAACTGCCTGAAGGCTCCAAGGCTGAGGATGAGCTGCCCGAGGGCGAGAAGCCCGAAGGTGAGCTACCTGAAGGCTCCAAGGCTGAGGATGAGCTACCTGAAGGCTCTAAGGCCGAAGGTGAGCTACCTGAAGGCTCTAAGGCCGAGGGTGAGCTGCCCGAGGGTGAGAAGCCCGAAGGTGAGCTACCCGAGGGTGAGCAGCCTGAAGGCGAGAAGGCCGAGGGTGCAGTCGCCGAGGGTGAGATCCCTGAGGGTGAGAAGCCTGAGGGTGAACTCGCCGAGGGCGAAGAAGTCAAGGAGGGAGACGAGGCCAAAGAGGGCGATGAGGAGGAACAGGAGCCTCTTGACTTCACCATCCTCAAGGGAACCACTGTCGACAAGGATGGTAACCTCGTCAACGAGAAGGGCCATCTGATGGGACGTGTCATCGAAGGTGAGGTCAAGCAGCTCATCGGCATGAAGTCTGACGACAAGGGCACCATTTGGGGAGACTATGGTAAGGCCATCGGAAAGGCCGAGCCTCTCCCCGAATGGGAGCGTGGTGAGCAAAAGGACTACTCCATCCTCAAGAACTGCAAGGTCGAAGAGGACGGCCATCTCCTTGACGACAAGGGCAACAAGGTCGGCAAGGTTGTCGAGGGCGAGGTCCGTCAACTCAAGGGCCTCAAGTCCGACGAGAACGGCAAGATCTGGAGCGACGGCAAGGTTGTTGGCCGTGCTGAGCCCCTCCCCGAGTGGGAGCGTGAGCAGAAGAAGGACTACTCTGCTCTCAAGGGCACCAAGGTGAACAAGGCCGGAAAGCTCGTCAACAACAACGGTGACATTCTCGGCAAGGTCGTCGAAGGTGAGCTGAAGGAGCTCGTCGGAAAGCGAGCTGACGAGAATGGTGACATCTGGAACGATGCCGGCGAGGTCATTGGCCGAGGCGAGCCCGTCTCAACTTCCGAGCGGGAGGAGAAGGAGTTTGCTCCCTTCGAGAACTTCCCCGATGCTATCGTCGAGGCTGACGGTCGTGTCACGTCCGATGGTAAGCAGGTCGGTGAGGTCATCGAGGGTGACCCCAAGCGTCTCAAGGGCAGCAAGGTTGACGAGGATGGAGACATCCTCGACCGACGAGGCAACGTTGTCGGAAAGGCCAAGGCCTGGGATGAGCCCGAGGCTGAGCCTGAGGCTGAGGTCGACAAGTCTGCCCTCGCTGGCAAGCGTGTCAACAAGGCCGGCAACGTCGTCAGCAAGAGCGGCGAGATCTTCGGTCGTGTCATTGAAGGCCACGCCGCTTCCCTTGCCGGACGCATGTGCGACAAGGATGGAAACATCCGAAGCGAGTCTGGCGACATCATCGGCCGGGCTGAGCTTGTGCCCGAGGGTGAGCGCGAAGGCCTCAAGGAGGGCCCCTTCGCCGAGCTCAAGGGCTGCACTGTCACCAAGGAGGGCAAGGTCATCACCCCCGCCGGCGATGTCGTTGGCAAGCTCACCTCGGGCGACCCCAAGGTCCTCTACGGACGTGCTGTCGATGACGACGGCGATATCTTGGACCGCAATGGCAACACCATCGGTAAGGCCGAGCGCTGGGAGGAGCCTGAGGTCGAAAAGAAGCGGGATGCTCTTGCTGGCCGCCGCGTGAACCGCGAGGGTAACGTCGTTGACGAGGATGGCAATATCATCGGCAAGCTTACCAGCGGTGACCTCCAGACCTGCTCCGGCAAGGAGGTTGATGACGATGGCGATGTTGTGAACCAGAAGGGAACTACCGTCGGCCATGTCACCAAGCTTGAGGACATCCCTCCTGAGGAGGAGAAGGAGCCTGAAGAGACCGCCGAAGAGAAGGCTAAGCGCGAGAAGGCCGAGGCTGAAGAGGCCCAGGCCAAGGAGGATGAGAAGATTGCCAACGAGAAGTCCGAGAAGGATAAGAAGTTGGCCAGCCAGCTCGCCTACAACATCGACCAGACTCTCGACAAGATCCGACCCATCTGCCAGTCCATCACCAACAAGATCGAGGCTGAGGAGCGCAAGCCCAAGGAGGAGCGTGATGAGGAGGAGCTTGTCCGCCAAGTGCGACCTCTCATCGAGGAGGGTGGTAAGATCCTTACCGAGACCAACGGTGTCATCCGCGGTCTCGACCCCGACGGTCGCATCCAGCGCAACGCCAAGGAGAAGCGATCCAGCGGCGACGCCTCTCCCGAGGAGGCTCACCTTGCTGAGTTGCTCAAGGAGGTTAGTAGCCCAATCCATGTCACTTGACCCAGAAGTACTTGCTAACAAACAACAGCTCACTGGCAACGTAACCACTACCATCGATGGCGCCAAGCGCAAGCTCGAGGGCATGCCTCACGCCAAGAAGGAGCTCAACCCCCTCTGGGGTCTTCTCGCGGAGCCTCTCTTCCAGATCATTGCTGCCGTTGGTCTCCTGCTCAGCGGTGTCCTTGGCCTCGTTGGCAAGCTGCTGCACGGCCTTGGCCTTGGTGGTATCCTTGACGGCCTGCTGGGAGGTCTTGGCCTGGACAAGCTGCTCGGCGGCCTCGGTCTGGGACAAGTTGTTGGTTCCCTGACTGGAAAGAAGAAGTAAGCGACTAGCTTGAGTCAAAAAAGGAAATGTCACGCGAAATGATTATCAATTGGAATGGGATCTGTAAAAATAGGAGTTAGTTTAATGTGTTAGTTAAGCATGCAATGCTACAATTAGTCTAGGATAATATGGTCCTCATAAAATGTTCGCGGCTTCGCGTTTGTGATGAGGTTCTTGTCGTGATACTCCACATAAGGTACCTAGACTAGAAGTGGAGCAGTCAAAGCCATATAGCCGTATATGCATTTAACGATGCCGTGAAGTACGCTGAGTCAGCGAAAAATATTTCAACATAAAAATTGAACTTTTCCCGACGTTTGGTTCACAACTTCATCACCATTCACCATGCCCAGCTTGCTTCTGGCGTTGCCTTCATGAGCGATGCAGCAATGCGTCTCTTCCTCATTCGCCATGGAGAGACGGTCGACAACGTCGCCGGCCTCTACGCCGGTTCCCGAGACTCTGCCCTGACGGCCCACGGCGCACTTCAGGCTCGACGGCTGGCCGCTCACCTGGCTGAGCACGCCAATGTCGAGCACCTCTTTTCGTCAAACCTCGGACGTGCGGTTCACACCGCGGAGGCTGTCCTTAACGCGCAGAAACGCGCAGAGGGCCTGAAGCTCGAGGAGGTACCGGAGCTGAGGGAGAAGGACTTTGGTTCTGGCGAGGGAAGCAAGTTTGGGTCGGCTATTGCGCACGAGGGCTCCGAAACGGCAGACGCGATGAGGAAGCGGGTGGACCGCTTCTTGGATGCTCACCTCGTCCCTCTTCTGCACGAAGATTCGGCCGTTTGCATCGTTGCTCACGGCATCATCCTCGGCGTTCTCTACAAAGCCCTCTGCGCGAGGCTGTCGTCTGTCACGACTGCTCCCAACGCCCAGTCGGAGTTTCTTGCTGGCTCTGCTCCTGTGCGCCCGACTTGGAGCAACACTGGCTACGTGGAAGCTGTCATTACAGCTCTGCCCGAGACAGCCATCGACACGCGTCGCCTGCAGATGCGTGTCGAGAAAGTCAACAGCGTCGAACATCTCAAGGGCCTGAAAAAGACCCGAGGCGGTATTGGCAGTACCAAGTTCGACGCCAAACAAAAGACGATGGACTCGTTCTTCAAGCCAACGTCGCGAAAGCGCAAGCTTGAGGACGAGGACGTCGTCTCTCGCTAAATGGTACGTTTACAATTTTCTCTTTTCTACTCACCGCATCACCCCAAGCTACATGATGAAGAAGCAATTACACAGACCTGTACCGAAATAAAATACACAATGTGGAAAAACTTTTGTCCAACCGCTGTCTGACAGCTTGATTCCCATCCGCCTTTGTTATCATTAACCTTGATGATCTCAAGCTAACGTCGGATGAATAGGTCTCTCAATCTGCTAAGCTAGCATAATATCATGATGTTGTCATAGCATCGTTGCAACCAAATAAATAAACAAATATTATACATCTGTGCTTGTCTCGTCTCTTCCCGTGAATACCTTGTGCATCCGTTTACTGACGGCCTGTCCAACCGTCCGATCTGAAAAGGCTCCATCTTTGTTTGCACTTTTCCTAACACCCTCTAGGCGATTCGGTCCGCCAGCCTCCATGCCACGGACCAGCTCGCTCACCGAGCCAAACTCCTCGCCCACGCCATAGGCGATCGGCGCCGTGACCCTCATAATCTCCTGCAACATTCGCACGTATGTATCCTTCGCATCATCGCCTGTCTTCACCTGGCCACTCTCCATGCAAAATCCAGCCCCTAGCGTTGCCATGTCTCGCTGGTTTTTATAGGGGATCGTCGACACGTGCTGCGTAAAGTACATGATCCACTGCGCCGTCTCGAGAGGAATCGTGGTGTGGTGGATCAGCACATCGTGCATGACTTGCAGCTGCAAGAGCGCGTCGTCGATAGTCTCCTCCGGCACGTAGCCCTCGGTAGGCTGGTTGCGACGACCTGAAGTGGTTGCGGAGGAATCCTGTGCTCGAACGTGGGATGCGAATCGGCGATTGCGAAGATTGCGATTCTTTCGCATCCAGGGTGTTAAGCCCTCGAGAAGATAGATGATGTGGTGTTTAGAGAAGTGCTTTTCCATCTTTGCGACGTGTAACGACAGCTCGTCGTCAATGGCAAGTTTGACGAACTCGGTAGCTGTCATGACAACAAGAACGTGCTTTTCCTCTTCGATGCGGAGAGGTATAGGCTCCCAGAGACCAATATCATCGTTGTAGCGGCTCCTAACTTTTCTTCGCCACTTGATGACATTGTCAACGGGGCTATTCCAGGTCTCGAACTGCACATCGAGCGGCTCTAGCATGGCCTTGAGCTGGGTCGAAACCGTGACGTTCAGGCTAGAAGGTATATCGACCATCATTTCTGGGGTCGACACCTTCTTGTCCGTCCGGACCTTGTTCACCTCGGCCAGCGCAGCATTGCGTTCCTTCTCACGGATCTTTGCCTCCTTCGCTTCCTGCTTCTCTAGGCGCTTTGCCTCTTTCTCGACCTCCTTGGCGGCTGCTCTCGCCTCCTGATCGCGTATCCGGTCTGCAGCTGACTTTTTATTCCCGGCCGTAGGTTTCGATCGAGATCTTGAGGAAATTACATCGCTTTGGGAGCGTTGAAGCTGTGATCGGCGTCGTATCTTGGAAATATCGAAATTGGGTATGTCGGGAAGTTCGTCTTCGGAGCCGTCCCCGAGGTCGGAATCATCGATATCGATAACCTCTCGGTTCTGCCCTCGAGGCGGTGACGAGTGAAAGGAGCAAGCCTCTGGCGCTGAACTAGATATGGGATCCCAGGTTCCGTTTCGCCGCGATAGCGGTTTTGGCGCGGGGACGACAGTGGCAGTTGTGGATATTGACAAAACCTCTGGCGTTTTCGATGTGTCTGGTACGGCTTGTGAAGAACTGGCAAATGGGTCTGACGACTCGACATTTCTAATAGCTGCC
The DNA here is from genome assembly GCA_017140155.1 of Fusarium devonianum. NCBI lineage: Eukaryota > Fungi > Ascomycota > Sordariomycetes > Hypocreales > Nectriaceae > Fusarium > Fusarium devonianum. The sequence goes on from JADBHU010000926.1 coordinate 9,588, forward strand.
TTTGGAGTTGACTGGCGCAAAAGTTGAGGAGAGCTGGCGAACGGATCCGAGTCCTCTCCGGGCTCGATTCCAGCTCTTACCGGAGCGGCTGGTCTTGTCAAGCCGCGATCTGAAGTGTCCGGTCTGGCGGGTGACAGTTCCGGGGAGCTCGTTACTTCGATGGGATCGGTTCCGATGGAAGTCCGCCGGACTCCGTTATTTCGGACCGGGGGAAGATTGCTTTGTGGCGGCAATTGCCCTAGAGAAGGGCGCTTCGATGGGTGACATATTTGCGCTGAGGAGAGACGTCTCTTTTTATTCTCGTTCGTATCCGCAAGTATGGGTTCATCGAGCTCTATCGTGGAATCAAAGTCGTCGGAGAGGAAGAGGAAATCGTTCGACAGGGCATCGTTTTGCGCTATTCCCTGGCCCTCGACACTGTGTATCTCTCTCGGAGGTGATTGTCGCACAGCTAATGGTGGGGGATCTGGCGGACTGGACGAGATGAGATCAATCACCTCGAACGCCATGTTATCGAGGGCCTTGCGCCAGGATCATCGATTCGAAATGATGACGGGATATCAAGACGTCTTGTTGATGGAGAATAGACAGCCTGCGCGATGTGACGCGATGACTTTGTTGCACTCTAACACGAAAAACGCCAAAGTCACGTGGTCACTTAATGTGTTGTTTCCCCCGACTCATTACTGAATTCACCCATGAGCTTGCTTTGACTGTTTCCTGGGTAAGGTATCTCGTGATTTGCTTGACTGGAGAGTCCAAATTTTCAGGTAAAACATGATTCCTAGCGCAGCCTGTGGAAGCTTGCTGGCCATCGCAGACAGGATCTCGATGGACCAGAAATGATTATGAAACGTTGGGTCTCGAAAATAAAGGTAGTACCTAGCTACATTCTCACCAACAGCAAGCTATAAGTTAAACTTTGCGGCTCGTTCCAGTATCGCAGCTAGGATATTTTCAATCACAATTTGAAGTCAAAGGTGGCACAAAGGAACTTGAAGCATTCCCCTGGATTTACTCAACAGTGTCGCTTTTCTCAATCTCTTATCCTCTTGGCTTATGCTCGCTTCGCTTCTGATAGTCGCTGGTAGGTGTTAAACCGATGCTCAACGGCAGCATTAAGAGGTGCTAGATCAGCGTTCAAAAAGGGTCAACAATAGGGTCCCTTGCCTGTCTGTTAAAGTAATAACCGCCCGAAATGTACAATAGTTCGTTGAGACAGCGTATTCCCTTTGAGTATGTGGACTGCATTAATCTAATATCCGGCCATTGCCATACCTTGAAGCTTAATGCAGTATCATACCGACAGGACGGGTCAGGCTACCTAAGTACTTTCCCTTTTCATACGCACTAACATGTCAAATGATAAGCTATGTAAGACTTGAGACGAAAGGACCGGCAATCAGAGTTCGTGGAGCTAATGTTAATTGGATGAAGTGGAAATAAGTTCCTCTTCAGAGATCACAGGGGCGGTTCAGGGTAGGGACGGAAATGAAGCACGATGCGCCACTGCAGCTTCAGACCATCAGTGGCTTTCATTTATGAACCCTCATCATCCGAACAAGGAAAGCCATTGCCAGAAGTGCTATGGATATCCTTTGGGCCATCTGCTTCAGCTCTATTACACTTTGCACCAAGAAGATGGGCCATGTCTCGAACTAATCGACCATCGCAACGCCCCTTAATTAGCGTGAAGAGATCGGCGTCTGTGGCGCCGAGAACACAACCGAACAATGCTTAGGATTTCATCATCAATAAATTCCTATTACGATGTAGAAATGCTGCTCAGACAAAAGAGACAGGAAGAGACAGGAAGGATTCATGCCAGGAACGAGCCAGCCACGCTAGCACAAGGCGAGGCAGAAACCATTAAAAGCCAGCCTTTTGGGGGTTCATTGTGGATAATCAGCCATTGATGATTCAAAGGTTGGAACCCCCAGTCTTCGATGAAAGGATGAGGCATCGGGTACGGATGTGTGATGAATGATCATGGGTGTTCATATGTGCACGCACCTGCTCGTATCGAGCTCCATGCGCTGGGAACTGAGAGATGGATGCGCCGTCTTCAACTGTGGAGGAGCCGTGGTTACGGACCGGAACGAGATCTGGCAGCTTAAGCAAGGCGCTTGACATGGAGGAGCTGGCTTGCGCACCCTGTCCGGCTGTCGTGACACGGACTGTCGACGATGTCTCTGTATGTCTTGGGTCTCCACTGCCGATCTAAGGCTTGATTACGATCAAAATCTCACTGCGTGACCGACGACAGCAAGTCTATCATGCACAGCATAAGCAAGTGGAGGAGATATATAGCTTTAGTCACCTTTGACCAAAGCCTCTGTTCTGTTGGAGTACCTAGTAGGGACCAAGACAAAGGGTCGGAGCAGAGGGTAGCAGAAGTGGGAGCGCTACCTGAAACCTGCCGTAGACGTGGTGTGTCGGCCCCCCCCAGGAATTTCTTATTTTCAATTGCAAGGCGTTCCAAGCATTACTGGTTGGAGCGATGGCCTCCATAAATTGCTTCTGTCACTGAGAAATGGTGCCATTCTGCTGCTGGGCCGCCCTAGGGTTCGGCACGTCGACGCGGGTTCGCTCCGGTTGCGACCCTGTCGAGCGCTAGATGAAGGGACCAACAAGGGGTGAAGTGCGTGACAAACAAATCGATGCTGCATCCCAAGACAATCAAAACCCTTCTGGGATCCTGGCTGCAGACAATAGTCGGCCGATGTCCAAGAAGGGTTGAATGAATACGTAGCCGGCAATGAGAAACCAGGAACGGTTGGAGCGGAGGAAAAAGAAAAAAAAAAGCAATTGGAGTGGTGGCCGGTTATGGCGCATCACTTCGTGGATGAATAATGCAAGCCGGTTAAAGGCGTTGATCTATGATAGAAAGACACGTTGGAGGCAAAACGGACAGGGAAGAGGGCAAACCGGTGGCTGGAATACCCCATCCATACCTTAACTGACCAACATGGCAATGATATTGGGTCAGAAAACCGTTGAATTGCTAGACGTGAGTGTTTGTCAGTGGTATCCACAGGCTAAAGGCCGGGGCCTGCGTCGCAACCCGACGTGAAGGCGACTAGTGTCGACGCGTTGAGATTCCCTACCCCTGAGCAGAACGGGCGGGAAAAAGTGTGTCTGGCTCGGAACCAGGAGGCACTTGAGTTGGTCAGAGAAGCTGGTGGGTGGCTGGTGTAGTGGTGTGCTGCTCTCTTGCTGGACGATTTCGAGATTGCTAGGATGGGCCTTGCGTGGACCACTTCGCGTTGGTAATTGCCACGTGTAGAGGCTGACAGAAAGAAAGAAACACAAGGCGTGAGAAACTGGCACCGTCCTGCATGATCTCTTCTGTCGGCCTCGAGATCGAAACATTTCCGCCCAGTTTCAGCGCCTTTCCCTTTTGCCCAGCGCCCCGACGGCAATCTCCCAAACTCTGGACGCCGCTTGGAGCATGGGCTTCCATTCTGGCCCGATGCTTACCTTGGGGGACCCGAGCCAGCCCAGCGGTGGCTAGGGCGAGCCAGGCCCCGTGCCATTAATTGGCCGCCCGGGCCAGGAACCAGCGCCCGGGGCTCCCCAGCAGCGCAGCTCGCCAGCCAGTAGGCGTCTCCTCCGCTGCCCGCCCGCGTCCAAAGCGCCCTTAGCGCTAGTGGTCCAGGGGTCACGTCCGGTGCCAGTCTGCCACTGGACGGGAGGTACCTGGCACCGTTGCCCAAAGCGGCCCAGCGCTAATGTTCCGCTAGTCTCGAGGGGCGGTCTTGACAGCCCCCCCATCCAATCCCCTAGAGTGCTTGGTCAGTGAATGGAAGGAGCCTGGAAGTCACTGAAGTCTGCCCCCCCCTGACCCTGATTTCCTCTTCGAGGCTGTCCCTTTTTTTTTCTTTGCTCTCCGACTCCTGAAGCGTGTGCAACCTCCAAGGCCCGTCGTGTCTCGTCGATCGTTTTCTCTCCTTCTCCTATCCTGTTGTTGCGTCAATATCCATCCTCTTCCTCACGCGTCGCGAGCTCCTCTTCCCTCTACATCGCCCATTCCCTCCCCCTCCGACGACCTCCACTAGCGACCTTCATCTCCTCCGGCCCCGGAACGAGAGACAGGCCTCGAAACCCGTCGTCAGATCGCCCATCAGACGCCTGTTTAATTACATTCCCCCACACCCCTGGTCGGCATAAACACTCGCATCGACGCTCCTGGGAACGAACTCCCGTCCGCGACACTCCGAGACGCTCCACGATCTTCTCACCGACGACACAATCCGTGACGCTGCACATTTATGACGCCGTAAAGCACGAATCCTTCTGCGTTTGCGGAACTCGGAATCCCCAAGCCCTCGGCGGCCTCCCAAGCTCCTTTGCGACGACCTCCGCAATTGCCGCCCGCTAACGACGTTGCAACGGCTGAGACACACCGAGTCACCACGACAACTCACCCACCATCGCCATGGCGAGCTCGCCGCCGGCCTCGCCGGGAGGGATTCCCTCACGGCCTCTGAGCGCCATCGCTAGAGCTGCGCCCAGAAGCACCAGCCGCTTAAGCATGACCAGCAAGACGGGAGGGGGCAGCAGAGCCTCTGATGAGGACAGCCGGACGGCTGTCAAAGTCGGTATGTTGCTCGTCGCTGCCAGCTCTGAACAGTATTGACACATGTGTTTTGATAGCCGTCCGCGTACGACCACCGCTCAACCCTGCCGATCCTGGCTACGATCTGATCCCTCAGCGATTTCAGCGATCCATGGTTCAGACCACTTCCGAAACCAGTCTCGCTATTGATTCTCCCCAAGGTCGCAAACTATTTGTCTTTGACCGTGTCTTTGGCTCCGATGTGATGCAGGAAGGTGTTTGGGATTACCTTTCTGAGTGCGTGACTGCATTCACGCAAGGATACAACGTCTCGGTGCTGGCGTACGGCCAGTCCGGCGCTGGTAAATCATATACCATGGGCACTTCAGGGCCTAGTGAGCAGTATGATACCGAACTCATGGGTTAGTCGCAATCGCCTCCGCAGAGCCTCGTATTTGCTAATCAGACCTAGGTGTTATTCCCCGAGCCGCCGCCGCGCTCTTTGAGAAGCTCGACGCACCTACAGGAAGCTCCAGGTCAAGTCGCAACTCCCTGTCCCAACTTCGAAACCCTCGGGGACATGGCCAGCATAATCCCCTTGGTGACCGCAATTGGTCGCTCAGAGCCACATACGTTGAGATCTATAACGAACACCTGCGCGATCTCTTGGTTCCCGAGTCAACACCCCTCAACGAGCGTGGAAATGTTGCCATTCGAGAAGACACCAAGGGCAATATCATTTTGACAGGCCTCCGACATGTCGAGATCACCTCGGTGGAAGACCTCATGAACGCTTTGAACTTTGGATCGTCGATTCGCCAGACCGATGCCACTGCGATCAACGCCAAATCGTCGCGATCTCATGCTGTCTTCTCCCTTAACCTCATTCAGCGCAAAAACAAATCCTCGGGACAAGGCTCTGAGAAACGCTTATCTATGCCTGTCGAGGCCATGACAGGCCATGACATTTCCGTTACTACTGACAGCAAGCTTCATTTTGTTGACTTGGCTGGTAGCGAAAGACTGAAGAACACGGGTGCGCAGGGCGACCGTGCTAAGGAGGGTATTTCTATCAACGCCGGTCTGGCCGCCCTGGGCAAGGTTATTAGCCAGCTCTCGTCCCGAAATCCCGGCTCTCACGTCTCATACCGCGACTCCCGCTTGACACGACTGCTACAAGACTCGCTGGGAGGCAACGCCATTACTTACATGATTGCTTGCGTTACGCCTGCCGAGTTTCACCTCAGCGAAACCCTCAACACCGTCCAGTATGCTCAGCGCGCTCGAGCAATCCAGTCCAAGCCACGCATTCAGCAGCTCGAGGAGGGTGACAAGCAAGCCGTGATCGATCGCCTCAAGGCTGAAGTCGCGTTTTTACGCGAACAGATTCGCAGTGCTGAACACGGTGGCAACAGCCCGAGACGTAACGCGTCCAGCACCAACGACCGATCTGACCGCCAGAATGAGCGCGAGAACGAGCTGCAGAACCAGCTTTTGGATACACAAGAAAGCTACACGGCCCTCAGTCAACGCCATGCGCGCTTGATTGCCGAGTTGGCGCGCGCCCGCGAGAATGAATCGGACGAGAATCAGCAGCACGAAAACTCGCTTGGCGATAGCGCCACAGACCGCCTCAACCGATCCAACTCTTTCGCACAAGCTGTTGAGCAAGTTGTGCTCGAGTATGAGAAGACGATCCAGTCGCTCGAGCACTCGCTCTCTAGCACACGCAGCACCCTGTCTAACACTGAGACTAACCTGCTTGAGAAGGAAACGAAATGCGCATATGTCGATACCATCAACAACCAGCTTCAGTCTCGCCTGCAGAAGCTCATGGATCGAGAAGCTAGCACCGAGAACTACCTTCACGATCTAGAATCGAAACTGGATGGCCACACCAACGGCGAAGAGAAGAACGCAACGATCATCATGGAGCTTCGTAAGGAGATTGCTCGTGTACGAGAGAACGAAGCGTCGTGTGAAGACTACATCTCGACCCTTGAGGAGCGCCTTGCCGAAGCGGATCAGGATTCCGAGCTGATGCAGCGCGAAATTGATCGTCTCGAACAAGTCGTTGAGCGCCAGCGAAGCCTTGGCAAGCTTGACTCACTTCTCCAGGAGCTTGACCAGATCCAAGACGGCAAGGACGGTGAGAATGGAACTTTGCCTGATGCTGCACCAGTCGAGCACACCAATGGTATCGCTTCACGCCGTGCCAAGGCTGAGCACTCTCGAAGCTTGTCTCACGTGAGTCGTCACAGCCAAATGGAAGAAGCCATCCCCGAAGGCGATGAGAACCAAGCGACCGCTCAGCTCAAAATCAGCACTGTAAAGGAAGAAGCGGAAGAAGACCCTATGCGTCTGGCAAAGCCCGAGGAAGAAGCTCCACCTCAGAGCCCGGCTCAGTCCAAGTTCGTCGCGGACAAGCTTGAGTCTATCACCCAGGAGCTTATCGATCTGCGAGTCGAGCACGAGTCAACTCTACATGAGTATGATTCGCTCCACTCCAAGTATGAGCAAGCTATGCGCAAGATGGCTGAAATGCAGGACGCCGTGGACGAGGCGCGCCATACCCAGCGCCCGCGCGACTCGGTCATCTCCATGGCCACGCCCACCCATACGCGACCTGAGTCTTTTTTGTCCGACGCAAAGACGAGCGATTTGAAGGATGGCCCGCGGTCATCTTTTTCGCGCTCGCTGTCTTCGGAGCTATCCTCGGCCATGGAATCCTCTGCTACCGCGGCCTCATCTAATGGAGATGCCTTGTCTGTAGACGACACAGCTACTGCGAAGCCCGCAGATGCCTCCAATGACGATATCTCCAAGGACCAGAGTGCCGAGCTAGCCGCCGAGCTTGAACGACTCCGGGCCATGGCCCAGGAGCGTGAGGCTGCCGAGAAGGAGCTAGCCGAGAGATATGCCCAGCTCGAGTCTAAGCACAGTGATACTCTCGACATTGTTGAAGAGCTCAAGACGGATTTACACAAGGCGCGCGTTATCGAAGCCACTTCACCCCGAGCAAGCACGCCCATCATCCGACGCAAGTCAAGCCAGAATCTCTTGGGTGTCGATCGCGCCCATCGCTCGTTTACATCTCTGCGTAACATTGCCGTCGAGAATTTCGAAAACCACCCTGAGCTGATGCAGAGCTTCGAGATCAACCTGAACGCCGCCATGCATGAGCTTCACGCTCGAAGTGAGCGTATTCAAGAACTTGAGGTAGACGTTGCGGCCACGAAGAAGGAGATGGACACTAAGATGACCATCATCTCGGGACTAACACGAGAGCGCTCCAGTCTCAAATCTAGCCCTGTAGAGATGTCTATGATAGCGACCTTGCGGGACCAGCTCGAGCAGAGTGAGAGACAGCTCGCCGATACAAGAAAGGCACACATTGCCCGTGAGCAAGCACTGACAATCGAGCTGGAGTCGCTGCGTCAGGCCCTGGCATCAAAGCCCAACCCTCAGGAGTCCGACGACGATGAGACAAAGCATGAACAGCGGGTTGTCGAATTGCAGACAGAGTTGGCTACCTGGGAGGGTAAGCACAAGGAAGCGCTCGACTCGATGGCCCATACTGAGTCGCAAATGCGCGGCACGATCCAGCAGCTGGAGGCTCAAGTGACCTCGTCCAATGTCCGGCTCACCGAGTCTCGGGCCCACCAGACTAACGAGATGGACGATTCGACCAAGGAGGCCGCGCAGAGACAACAGAACCTCATCAGCTTCCTGCGTAGCGAGATTGACGAGTACAAGGCCATCATCAACAGCAATGCTACCAAGGTTGCCGAGCTGGAGCAGGCGCATTCTGCAGCCCGCTCCGAGGTGGACGAGCTCAACAGGATTCATATCTCAGCGAAGGAGGATAACTCGCGCCAGCTAGAACTCATCGCCAAGCTGGAAGAGCAGATTGTATCCCATGACGAAGCTACCAAGAACCATCATGCAAGCCTCGAGGAGCTCAAGGCTAGCCATGCCAAGCAGCTGGCCGAGCTCAAGACCAGCGAGCAGAAAGGTTATGAGGAGCAGGTCGAAGTATTGCTGTCGGAACATGCCGAGGGCGTTCAACAACTCGAAACAGAGCTGGCAGATATTCGTGACGAGCTCACAAAGGTTGCCTCCCAGGTGGCATATGCTCTTGGCTTGGACGTTAGCCTTGATAAAGTGACAGAGCGTATCGATAAACTCGTTGCAAGCAAGCAGACCCTGGAGGAGGAACAGAAGAAACGCGGCCAGATGGAGGCCAGCGTCACAGAGCTCACCAGCATCAACGACAAGATTGTCCGGGATCTGGAGAGCGCCAAGGCTGCACTGGCCGAGATGCTTGGTAGTGCTAACGTGCCCGCCTCTGGCCCTCTTGTGGACCAGCTCGCAGCTGCCAAGAGCAAGATGGCTGATCTGGACAACCGCAGCAAGAAGAACAGCCGTCTGGTGGAGGAGCTGGAGGAGCAGCTGCAGAACAACTTTGACGAGGTTCAGATAAGCAACAACCGCCTGAGCACTCTGCAGTCAGAGCGCCATGCGAAGCTGGATGAAGCCAATGCAGCTACTGCACGCCTGACAGCCGAATTGGAGACTGTGCGTGAAGATTACGCAGCTCTTCAGGTGAGTGGCATTGAACATATGTGATATTTGGTTGCATGACTGACGATGAGTAGACCAAGTACGACGAGGCACTGGCTGGCGTCCAGCGTTCCAACTCCAACTCGACCATCCGGAAGAGCGCATCCCACGTCTCACTACCTTCGCCTCCTCCAGCCATTCCGCTACCGCCTCTGCCCAACGGTGCGGGCTCTCCCGTCAACGGTGTCCCCCCCAGCTCCCCGACATTGACTGTGCGCCCGGCCAGCAAAGACAATATCAGCATCTCGCAGATCACCGAGGACCAAGAGTCGCGCATTCGAACAATCGAGAAGCACCTCACCGCCGAGCGCCAGCTCACGCAGACGCTCGAGGACGCCCTCACGGACCTGGAAAAGCAATCCAAGAAGGCCAAGGCAGACTGCGACTCGTGGAAGAAGCGGGCCGTAGAGCTCGAGTCGGAGGTCAAGGAGCTCAAGGACCGTCCACCGCCGGAGCCCGTGCAAGACAACCGCTGGAGTGTGCAGGCTGTCGAAGAGGAGCGCAAGAAGCGACAGGCGGCCGAGGCAGCCCGGCGCCAGCTCGAGGAGCGCATGAATGCCATCAACAAGGGCAAGAAGAAGAAGGGAAGCTTGAACTGCTTCTAGGGGGGGCTAAGCTGTGTCTAGAGGGCGCTGCGGCCCGGTTCGGAGCCCGATCAGCCGGTGCGGTCGGCATGGGGTTGATTGGGCGAGAGACGGAGGGGTTCTGCAACGCTTTTATGTCCCATCACGTTTCCTGCTTTTGATGTTGTCGTTGTTGTTCACATTATTCCCCCCCTTGCGTTTTACTGCCGGTCTGATGCATTTTGGTTTGTTTTTGCGACGGACATTCCCGACCAGGATGGCGAGACTTGATTTCAGCACTGGCCAGGCGTTTGAAACGGATTCCTTCTTGTTCTTATTCTTGCTGAGGGAAAGATCACCTACACGAGCGACCCCGATGCACGCACGATGTGGTTCGATTTTCTTCTTTTTTTTTCTATTCTTTCTACATCTGTCATTTGTGTTCCACCCTACCCTTTCAAGGACAATGAGGTGGTATCTACTTTTCGAGAACGAGCGGAAGATGGGACGATTCTTATGAAGGGGCCCCTAGATTTGGGTCATATTACATATATGGGACGCTTGTGTCCCGCATGATAGTGGTAAATACTAGTTGAGAACCTTTCAGAAAACGAGCCATGTTCATTCGCTCAAGTCACTCTCGTTGTCCTCGTTTTCCTCAGAGGGGAGCGCTTCTGGGAACCAGCCGTACTCGGAGAAATCTATCGAGAGCTCTCCCATGGCACTTGTATTTACTTGCACGCCCTCTGCTTCCAGGGCCGCAGCTTGTGTGCGAGATCCCTCCGGTTGAGATCTAACAAAGTCAGCAGTGCTTTAACAAAGGAAGAAAATTGGAAAGACCTTGGCGATATCATCCCTTTGGAGTTGATGACCCTCTGCCACGGTACGTTGTCGTGGTTGAAGCGTTGAGAAGCATCGGAGGGGAGGTGTTTCAGGCAGACTCCCACCTGGCGAGGACGCTGAGCTGCGGTATTGCTGCCTTAGTGATAGGTTGTCAGGGTATCGGGGGTTGGCTTACGAGTGCCGACTAGCATGGCGATGTGGCCGTATGTGGTGACTCTTCCGTGGGGGATCTCTTGGACGGCTGAGTAGACGGCGTGGAAGAAGGCGGCTGCTTCGTCTGAGCGAGGCATATTGGACAGGAGGGATGGCGCAACGGGTCGAAGAATCTTCTGAATGATGAAGATCGTTTATTAGAGGGCCCGGTAGACAATGGTAAGATCACACAATCGAGACTTGTTGCTTGTAAGTTCTTGGCTTTGGATGTCGGTCATTCCAGCAATAGGTGAGATGCGATTTGCGGGGTATTGATTTATGGAGTTGTTTCACGACTCCAAACAAAGTGTCAGCTGAAGAACCAAAAAGTTGTGTCTTTTATCTCATCATCATCTCATTAATCTATTCTACATCTTTTTATCTCGACCTCTATTGGTCCACGTGCTTCTCATTCACAAGAACATATCTGTACCGCGCCTTTCCGGCCTCCATATCCTGAATGGCCTGGTTCGCGTCCTTGAGCGAGCGCTTCTCCACCCACGGCCGGATGTTCTTGTCGACCGCCAGCTGCAGCATCTCCTCAATGTCCTTGGGGGAGCCGATGGCGCTGCCGCCGACCTTGAAGCCGCCCGAGATGAGGGTGAAGGCGTTGATCGGGGGCATCTCGCCGCCGTCGGGGGCGCCGACCTGGATGAAGTCGCCGCCGTAGCGGAGGAGCTTGAAGTAGTCGGTCAGGGGCATCTTGGGGCTGGAGACGGTGCAGACGATGAGGTCGATGGACTTGCCGTGCTTTGTCGTCCAGTCCTTGTCGTCGTCGGTGGCGATGTACTCGTCGGCGCCGAGGGCGAGCACCTCGTCCTTCTTGGAGGCCTTGCGCGAGATGCCGACGACCTTGTCGGCGCCGAGGGCCTTTGCGAAGAGCACGGCAAAGTGGCCGAGGCCGCCGACGCCGACGATGCCGACCGTCTTGCCGGGCCCGCAGCCGTTGTTGCGCAGGGGCGTGTAGACGGTGACGCCGCCGCAGAGCATGGGCGCGGCCTCCTCAGAGGGGATGCCGTCGGGGATCTTTACGACGAAGCGCGAGTCGGTGCGGTTGTAGTCGGCGTAGCCGCCGTACGACTTGCCCACGCCGTCCGGGTAGACGCTGCCGTACGTGTTGATCCCCTTGGGGCAGTAGTTGTAGCGGCCGTGCGGGCACTCGGGGCAGTCGTCGCGGAGGCAGCTCCGGGCCTGGGCGCCGACGCCGACGCGGTCGCCGACTTTGATGTCCTTGACGTTGCTGCCGACGCGGACGGCCTTGCCGACGATCTCGTGGCCAACGCAGCAGGCTATTTTGGAGTCAGTAAAAGCATACTGGAAAGGGTCTTGGGTGAAAGGAATGCGACATACGGTAAGGAGTCTCGCCCCAGCCAGACCGCAGCATGTGCAGATCAGAACCGCAGATACCGCAGTGTGTGATTTTGATATCGACGTCATCCTCCTCCCACTTCTTGGGCTCGAAAGAACCCCATTCCATCTTGCCATTGACCGCCTCGGGCGTGCGGCCCAGCCAGCCTTGGAACTCGTAGTCGGTCGACATATTTGATTGTGGTGGGTTTTTATTGAGCGGGATTGTCTGAATTGAGGATGAGAATTCAGGTTCAGAGTAAAGATGGCATTCTACAAGACAGAATGAACAACCACCCACTCGAGCTTTTTATACCAATCTACCGCAGCGCCTTCTACGGCCGTCCATGAAGCCCCACCACGTCATGGAATTTATCAGCAATGATGCTAGGTGTGCCGTTCTTTGACTAAGAGTTCCGTCTCCCGACCGGCCCCCCGGGAAGCCCAAGCTTTTTTCGGGGTTTAAGGATCGGACATAGCACGTAGCAGCGCTGAGACAAGAATGGAAGCCATCGCCGTGGTAGATTCCGCTTGGCCCGGAGCGTCCCATCCATACCACCAAATAGAAGGGCCGGATCTGGGAGCTTGGACAGTTGATTCGCTGGACTCAGTGGCGTCACACGTTGCGGAGCGGGTCAACAAGAAGCTTGACACTCACCGATCGATCATACTGAGAGGTATACGGAGCCTGCAAGAGAAACATTTGGAAGAGCTTCTGGAAGCCATGCCAGGCTTTGCACATGCATTTGTTTAGTCATCCCGATGCGAGTACAGGACCAACACTGAAGGAATATTTCTGGGTCTCAACGGGAGGAATGATAAAGATCTGACATCAGCCTCGTCCCGGGAGACCCCAAGCTCTGGGTTCGTCCGGGCCCGCACGCGTAAGCAGGTTGCATTAGCGTCCTTTTTCCCTTTCCTTGGGGGGAGTTTATGACGATGAAGTTGTTCATCTTGGAAAGCTTGTGGGTGTGCGCTAGGGATGAGGTTTGGTTTGCGGAGGTACCGGTAGTTGACAGACAGCCACAACAATTCGATCCCTTCAGCAGTGATCAGTGAGTCACACACAGATCGAACATTGCCATCTGCCCATGGTTGCCTGGATTGATGATGCTTCCGGAAATAACACAATCTCCGCGCACTGGCGTGGCTTCACTTGGGGTTTAGCGCGCTCGCCGCTTTAATGCAGTTTGGCGCTCAGTCCAAGCTGCGTCGCTCAATTACAAGTATCTGACGTATAATGATAATGTCTGTATAATTTATGCACGTGCATTAACTGCTGGTGCTCGTCTCCGTTTCTATGGGCCGCAATTAAATACTGGTACCCTCACGTAAGTGTCCGTCCCACTGCGAGAGGTCCCAGTATATCTCCTGCACCGGTTCTCCTGTATCGGCATAAGTCTTTTACCAGCCTAAGTCCTGTACTTGACTGAAATATCACCTGGACTTTGGAGGTTCCTATGCTACTGGTCGTTTTAATCGATCTTTTGTCCTGGACTCCTGGTACGACCTGTACTTGACCTGCATTGGCGTGGCTTCTGGCCCGGTTCTGAGACTGCTTAGTAACATGCCAGCGAAGCCGGCCGTAGGCCGGCTTCACCTTACCCGCCGCCAGCCAAAGCGCAAGATCCCTGTTGAGTGAGTCAGCCCCCCAATCAACCACAACGTGCAAAACACCCACAGCAATATTGAGCAAGGCATCAAAGCCGTTCCTCCTTGGCGCAACAACACCAGCTACAATCTCACAGACATGGCGCGAACAATCACTGCAGAGCAACTTTCCAAAGGCTACAAGCTAGCATTCTCGCCAGTATACAGGATTGATCCAGAGACAGTCGTCAAGACACATGCTCGCATGGCAGAAGCTGAGACTATGAGATTCATTCGTGCCAACACTTCGATTCCCGTTCCCGAAGTCCAAAATGCCTACCGCGACGAGGAAACAGGACAAGTGGTCATTATCATGGACTATGTGGAAGGGAAAACTCTCAAGGAGGCTTGGGACGGCTACACCGAGGCGGAGCAGGAGTCGGTTATCACTCAACTTCGAGGCTACATGGCTCAGCTTCGTCACTTTAAAGGGGACTTCATCGGGAGCATCGATGGCACAGCATGCAACGACCAGTACTTCTGTGAGGATCCAGAAGCATATGGACCCTACCAAACTGAGGAGGACTTCAACTCTGGCATTGTCAAGGCTATGAAGAAGGACCATGATGGCGCATTTGCGGAGTGGAGATGTACCGTCTGGCTCAATGTCATGAAAGGCCATGACATTTTCCTGACGCATGGTGACTTTGACCCTCGCAATATTATTGTCCAAGGAGACAAAGTCGCGGCTATTCTGGATTGGGAGCTATCAGGTTACTATCCTGCTTACTGGGAGTATGGTAAGGCTTTGTTGCGGCCTCAATGGGAGAGTTCATGGTGCCGAACCAAGGCTGTAGATAAGATTCTAGAGCCGTATTATAAGGAGCTCTCGGTAATGTGGAGTTCAAACGATGTGCTATATTGATGATAGACTGAAGAGAGCATCGTCACAGGATTTTAAGTTTCCCCAATACACTAGCTCAAAGTGCCGTCCTTGACCAGTCCCCACCCAACCTTCGAAGCGATAAAGTCACAGATATCATCTATCTCATCGGGGATCTTGTACCAGTGACCTTGATTTTTATAACATTTCCAATCGACCTGATACCCTGCATCCCGCATGAGTTGTGCTGCACCTTTTCCTAACGCACATGGTACCTTCTCATCTGCCTCTCCGTGGCCGAGAAATACAGGGGTCTGGGCTGCTGTCGTTTCTTGCGTAGGGTGATCTAAGAAGTCAAGACCCAGTATATCTCTCTCTGCGGTTTGGGCTTTGACAGCACTGTATTGAGGGCTTAGGTCCTGGGACTCGTCGGGATCTGCGAAAGGATTGTCGCTATCGTCATCGTCTGCAAGCGCGCTCTCGAGTTGAGACTGGTACGTGAGGTAGCCGCTCATGCCAATATAACCGCCAATTGGGTGTTCCAAGGATAGCAATACTGCAAGCGACATAGCGCAACCCTGACTCAGCCCTCCGATGATGAGATTTTGTGGCTGCACCTGCTGGAGCTCAGACGCTATGATCTGAAGAATCTCCCGAGAAGACTCAGCCAAACCGTCTAGCTGTCGTTCCTGGCGGTAGGAAGGGTCTGCAAGGCGAACAATGTCAAACCACTGCGTGAGCATCGATCGGCCAAAAGCGGTGGAGCGACGACGCTTGGAAGTCGGGAAGACAAACCGGGCCCCAGGAAGTAGTTCGGTGAGCTTGCGGCCAGATGACGTGAGGCCAGTGTCTAACAGCTCTGTCCCGAACTTTTCCCCATTAGAGCCAAGCCCATGGAGAAGGATAAGGGTGTGGGTGTGGGGTTCTCGCGGTTCGACGATGTAAAGTGACTCGCCCTCGGCGAGACGTGTTGGCGAGGATGGATCGGAGCCAGTCATTTTGAGTCCAGGAACAACGTCAAGAAAGGAGTAATTTTGGCTTCGTTTCGCAGGAGAGTACGAATGATAAAGGGTGAAGCTGACGAAAAGAGCGGAGAGGTATCGAGAAATATACCCGTTGGCCAAGGCCCCACTCTAGCTACTCTTGAGTGCAGCTTGCCGCCCGTACTGGGTGTGAAAACGGGTTCTTCAGGCATGCTGTTCTAGCTCTACTCGAGGGTCACACATCACTCATCTTATACGAATCAAGATACCCGGAATCAATCCATTCGCATTGAAAACAATGGCTGTGTGCCAGACACTTGTGCCACGGGGTAGATACGAACGATGTGCTCTATATAAACGCTACCTAAGGCAGTGGATAATCCCGCCAACCAATGGCATCCAAGGCGCTTATGCTGCGTTCAATACTACCTGGCTATTTGCTAATCTCAGAGGCCCTCACCCATCGCCCCGCGGCTGCATCCCAGTACCGGTACTCGCCACTGGCTTTATCCCAAACCCACTCCGGGGCCTGGGATGCAGGGGGCTTCTCTTCGGGCACTCCATGATACCCATCCGTGGAGTAAGGACTGTTCTCGACCTGGTTGAACCAGTACTCCGCAGTTCCTGTTGGGACGAGACCTTTTCTCTCAAGATCCCTTAGAACTCCGACTGTCCATTCCTGGCATCTCTGGGGCGGTATCTTCTGCGCCGAAGCTTTCAGCTTCTTTTTGTCCTTCTCATCCAGCTCGCCGACGTAATGGTGTTGAGAAATTCCGTGACTGTCAAATCGCTTGGGATGTTGTATCGCAAGTTCGTACGGGGTGCCATGCGTTGGACCTCCAGTCACGTGGTACCACGTCGAAGAGCTGCCATCTTTTGGGGCAACAAGTATCATCCAGTGGAGCGTATCACCTGCTTGGCGGCGGTTGCCAAAAGCGATCCATATATGAAGTTTTGCCATTGGAAATGGGTTTGATATGGCAAGGGGAATTAAGATGTGCGGAGTTGATGATATGGCTTCTCAAGTGACAGTTGATTGAAGCTGGAATGCTGTATGTTGACTCTCCATCATGATCCGTATGAAAGACAGCCCTTTATAGATGTATCAAGCCCTTTCTGCGACTTGATAAATGCCTTCATTCAAAGCTGGACTTCCTCGAGTTTCATCCTGGGTGTCTTTTGTCGAGGCAATCCTCGGGACGCTGCAAGCGCGCGTTTACTTGATCTCTAAAATTATCCACCTCTGAGCAGCGTCGTTACCTAGTAAGAAAGTAAGGTCCTGCAACGGCTAAAGGACTGACTAGCCTACAAGCGGGCTGTTTGCAGCGTGATCAGTTCATCTAAAAATAGGAGAGTTAGGATAAGGCAGGAATCGAATAGCCTTTGTGAGTCTGGGCTGTTATCCTGCGTGTGCTCTGCGCGGAAACGCCTGGGCTGATACTGTGGCATCTTGGCGCTTGGAGTCGATGTTTTGAGATCAAGAACGGAGGACCAATCGTATCTGGAGCACTTTGCTCCTTGACATTAACTCAGATGGTAGGGTATTTGTCGGCAAACTTGAGAATCCACCAGCACCTTCTGTCGATTGTCCGATAATTTTTTTGAAGCTGTGTATATCCGATTGCGTCGTCTCGATATATGCTGTCATCGTTGTAAAGATATTGCGTGTATCTCTTGGATGCTTTGAGCTTCCGTGTTGGACAAACAGCATCGGAATGAAGCGATGCGTCGTGCCGTGACTCGGGTACCGCTCGGAGCTTTGTCGCGCCTACTTTAGACGCCATTGATGTGCGTTCCGACAGGGTGTTTGGTGATTCGTCCATCGGCTTCGTTCGAAACCGATCTCCAGTCGTCCTGCCTTGACGAGGTCCCTATAGCTCTCAAGGGTTGACGGAATGCAGGCAGACTTGCGTCGAACCAGGACGAGGTTGACGAGGGCTTAATTAGGACGGCGCGTGCAGACGGCGTCAATAACGGGATCATTACTGGTTCAAGCTGGCATGGGCAACCTTGCGACAGCGAACACCTGAAGCCGTCAAGGAACCTGGCCAAGGACGCCGAAACGCTAATAGTCAAGGATAGCACATTGGTAGCCTTCCTGCTTGTATTGCCTGCATGCCTTGCCGCATTGTAGTAGTGGCAGCATGAGCATCAAAATAGAGATCTGCATCGGTCGTGACCCAACTACCTGGGCGAGGGTAATGAGGTCTGATTCAGGGCAGTAGTCCCGCAGATGAGTTGGCACAGGCGTATGGGATGGGGTTGAAAGCAAGTGGCGGCATTGTAAAGCGAGCCATTAGACTGGATATCAGACTATGTCGCAGCGAAGAGGCAAAACTGCTTCACAGAGTCATCAACAGCTGCAAGAATAGAGCACTCCGTTTTAGAACGTCGTTAGCTTGGGGCAGACGTTAGTTGCATAATTTTGTGAACAGCTCGCACGGTACGTCGGCCATGGCTCCACTTTAGCTCAGGCGGAAAAGCGGCAACTGCTTTGGTCCACTGCAATACACAGTACGGAGTACGCAATGGGCATTGCTTGTCAGCCAGTTGCAGCATCTATTGATAAGTTGAAGACCCAACCCGGGGTGGCGGAAAAGACGATCGACCACATCCCTCTCTCTCTTTTCCCCCCGTGTTAGTTGATCTTCCCCCAGTCTCTGACGACATGGCCGAGCCAGAAGTACCTCCCCCGAAACGTTTCGGGCGGGTGCCCCAGTTGACGGAGCTGCGAGTCCCGGAGGACGACTGGACCGGAGTGACAAAGACGGCCGATAGGCGCAAGCGACAGAATCGTCTCAATCAGAGGGCGTACCGTAGGTCTCCCTGTGTAATGCGGCAGTCTTTTCCATCGACTTTTTGAGTGCTAATTGGCCTTTTAGGGAGGCGGAAGCTTGAGCAGAATGAAGCAACGGATGAGCTTGTCTCTCATGAGCAAGCCGGATTAAAGTCTGCGGATGGCTATCTCATGCTTATCAATCCGCAGAAACGGGCTGTCACATATGCCTTCATGCAGCTTGCTCACATGCAATACACCCTCAAGAATCACCGGCTGGTCTATCTCCCATCGCTCATCCGCCTCAACGCCATGAACGCTCTCTCGCACAATGCGCACTCCATCGGCATCCCGCCCGAGGGCCTCTGCGCCGACGAGCTGATCTCGCCGTTCAACGCCATAGGCCCCCACATGCTCAACCAAGCACCAGAGGAGAAAAGCTACCCAGAGAGTCTCCGTCCGACGCCGCTGCAGGTTGCGGTCGAACATCACCCGTGGATGGACCTCCTGCCCTGCCCGCGCCTTCGCGATAACATTCTCAATGGTGCAGCGAACGGAGTGTTTGACGAAGATGTCCTGTGCAATGACCTCTTCAACGTTGCGGGCAGCTGTAAGCTGGACGAGGCGTTCCTCATCGTCTGGGGTGAGGCGTCCGACTTGTACGGCTGGGAGGTCAGCGTGGGCTTTCTCAGGAAATGGGGCTGGCTGCTGAGGGGATGCCCCGAGCTGATTGAGTCGACGAACCGATGGCGCCTGAAACGAGGCGAGACCAAGCTTGAAGTCCGAGTGTGAAGTCTGTCACAGCGATCAGCAGGGCTTCCTCGCAAGTGCCAGTCCTTGATTGATTAACAAGTACCCTCTCGCAAGCGACGAGGGCTTGATGAGCTAACTGTACTAAACGAGTGTGTTGAAAGATATACAACGCGACCGATATGCCCAGACCAGGACACTTCTGTCGCAGGAAACGACCCCCGAAAAGACCAATCCAAAGCATCACCAGCCTTTGAACCCAAAGCCTCCGCCCTCCTCGTAACCCCAGAAGCCCTTCTCGTTGCCTATAGTCACATCCCACGAGTCTCCCTTGGGGCATTGGCCGCGATCTCCGCGCTCACCATCGCACAGGAAGTCGCCGTCAAAGTTGGTGACAATGTCATCTGGCACAGTCAGTCAGCACGGGCATTGCGTTATCACGACGAAGACGAAGAACTTGGCGTGGCCGGGGCATACCTAGATTCACCACGGTTTCGCTGATGGAGAGTTTGCCGCCAGGGTACCCCCAGCATCGACACCAGAAAACCTGGCCGTCGTTTCTCATGACGCACTGCGTGCAGCTCTTGTGCCATTCTCCGCTGCTCATCGTCAGGACATTGAAAACTCTCGAAGTGCAAGCAACTTTTGACCAGCACAGATGAGAAGGACGCAAGACACTTACCCTTCGCCTACAAACAGCTTGCCGTGCCTGTTGACCATGCAGTTTCCGAGCTTGAGAGACGTGCAGTGCATATTTCCCGAGAGGTCGGGGCAGCGCGCGACGAGCATCGGCTCCTCGATGTAGCCGTCGTGCTGGGACGTCGGATCCTTGCGGTTCTTGTCCTTGTCGCTGACGTAGAAGCGAATGTCCTTGCAGCTACCGAGGTACCCGCGGCGCTGGACGGCCCGGGTCTCGAGGTCAGCCGCGGCCTCGCCGGGGCTCAGGGCCCGGACGACGAGGTCGGTCGCCGTCTCGTTGACCACGGCCTCGGTGGTGAGGAACCCGGGCGGATACGGCGACTGGAGGTTGGCGAGGCCCTGCTCTGGAGGGGCGGCTACGGGGCTTGCGGTGGCGCCGAGGACGGCGGAAAGGAGTGGGAGCAGCGGGAGGAACATGGTAGCGAGTGGTGGTAGTTGGAGATGATGTGCTGCTGATGAGTTGGACTCTTGATGAGTGCATGGTGGTCATATATATGTGAAGCCGTCGCACTCTCCAGGTAACTGCTCGGAGGGCCTTTTTTCAAAATGATGCTGATATCCTATGTGTTTTTTTACTTGTACGACCTCTGCCGCACAGGTTGATATTGTTCTGCAAAGGCACAATAGTGAGGCTCCAGGCCCCTGCGTTGATCACCAAATCGCGAGTATCTATTTTGGAGTTTGGACAAAGAAATCTAGCACCCCATGGCCACCTCTGTGTCGGGTCTCGAGAACTCTGGGAAAAAAGAAAGTCAATTGGCTTCCGCTTTCGTCTGCAGGACAATATCAAGAAGATTCGGTTGATTTAGATGTGTCTATTTTGTTTGGTTATGTACAACCGGATATGTCTTTCAACTATCGCCGAGTTGCTTTCATCTCCAGTCTGGATACTTCTATATGCTATGAAACGATTCGCTAGTTTAGCCGCGGGGGCTTTCAATCACATTCGCTCCAATCCATGTTCAATTTCGTCCTTGAAATTTCGAGGCCCTCAAACTCTTACTGCCCATATGCGGGCGATGTTTCGAAATTGCGCTGTTCTACGCAGACCTTCTCATGGCTTCTTATCTTCAACCTCACAAATTCCAGTGGGCTCCTTCAAACCTTGCTTAGAGGCCGTCGGAACGGGTGCGCCTCCGTATTTAAAACGTACTCATCTAAACTCACCAAGTCTGGTGATGAGAAGATGAGGTAAAAGTACTTCAATGTCTCCGATAGCCAGAAACTCTGTTCTCAATTAGCACATTACGACAGGCAGGGAACGGAAAATTGCTCACCTCCATCGAGTCAGTCTGGCCAGTTTCCATAGTAGTCACGTCGTCAATCGCAGCATTCGCCAGCTCTGTAGACGTGTAACGCACAATCGCCTGGAACATATCCCACGCCATGTCCTGCCACAGCGGGTCTCCCGTGACGCGGTACATGATGAAGACGCTCTCGATGGCTTCCGGCCGGAGGAGGTAGCGAGCGTCGCGCGCGTGGCGGAAACCTGGCGGAACGGGCCTGTCGCCCTCCGGCTTCCAGAGATCGGATTTGTACTCGCACGGCTCCAGAGACGGGCAAGTTACCAAGCTAAAGATCTCGGGCATGATGCCGGTAGGGAACGCCTTGTACGCCCAGCCGCATCCCCTGGCGAGCCTCTCCCCGATGCGGACGTGCTCTTCAATGTCGAGGAGTTTGCTGCCCAGAGCAAACATTCCGCCGACGAAACAGGTGAGGTGCTGGCTTTCGGGAACAAACTCGATCTTCTCGTTCACGCGGACGTCGCCGACAAACAGGATGTCGTCCTGATCCGGCAACATGGGGCGATAGAGCAGGTGATTGATCACAACGTCCATCGCAGTGCGGTACATGCTCTCGTAGGTCGGATCAAGGCCGCCCAGCAGCGCATGCATCTTTGGTAGGTACTCATACAGAGAATCAGCCAGAGCTCCAAGCGAGAAAGTATTGTCGTGGACCTCCTCGCGCTGAAAGTCTAGACAAAGAGGCCACATCCCCGGCAGAAGCGTGTGGTTCTGCGTCTTCACCAGGAACCGGGTCACGCGATCCGTAGCGTCGTAGTACTTTGGGTCCCCCGTGAGCTGCGAGAGCCTGGTGAACTCCATCACCAGCGAGCTGGGAGACGCAGAGGGGTCGTGGACGCCAGCGACCTGCTTGCCGTTGAGGGCGTCGTCAAAGTTGAGCCAGAAGCCGGGGAGGCGGTTCGGGGTGTCGAACGCGACGTAGAGCATCTCTCCCAGCTCAATGGCCTTGAGCAGCAGCGCCGTGTCGCCGCTCAGTTCGTAGGCGCCGAGAAGACCTCCCAGGTGTCGGATTGTGGTCTCAAACAGGTTGACGGCGCCTTCGTGAGTCTTGCCCCAGTCGAGAGACGCAGCCGCATCGGCAGCTTCTTTGAACTCCTGCTTGAGGCCCATCATCCAGAGCGTGTCCAGGGAGTCAACGAGGGTGGCCGCCCAGCCTCCAAAGTTGTCCTTCCCCTGGGCGGAGAGAGGCATCAGCTCATCCTTGAGCCAGGCGTGATTCTTGTAAGCTGTGAAGCTGCGCAGAAATACATTGCGGACCGCCTCCCGACGCCTCTCCGTCTCTGACGTGTGGCGGAAGCTGCTCGCGTCCGCCTGCACCTGGGGTAGCCGGTGAGGCTGGCCAGCGGGCGGAGATTTGATTGATGGGGGCGGATGGTACTGCTGTACTGTAGACCAGTTGAATGAGCTGGGCACAAACGTTGCGCCTGAGCGAGGAGAACAGAAGAGGTGCCAGAACGCCCACAAGGCGAGGCAGCCCGTGATGAGCGTAGCCCGCGAGGGTCTCGGCCGTCTTGGTCGCAACAGCATGGCGCAGCCTAGCTCAGTCGTGCAGAAAGAAGAGTTGTGAAGAGTCAGAGAACTTGTCGACGGGATTGAGGTCCCTGGGAGACCTTGTTTACATGGGCCGCTGATGATTGTCTAGCCTGGATCCCGTTTCATTTTTGGCGATTTGCGAATGCAAGCCCCTGATCAAGTTGTCGTCGATTGCCGCTGAGAGGAGCCCCAGAATGCAACTTTTAAGAGCCAACCGCACCAACGGCCCACAAGGTGGCCAATCAGCGCTCTTGGTCGGTCCGGCTGCGTCGCTAATCCTTGCTGTGATGAAGCAATCAGCCTTCTTCCCCAATGATTACTCGTTACCGGCAGTACGGAAATTGACTCGATAATGCGGACCCGGCGCGTAGCACGTTTGAAAAGTTGCCTTGGCTTCTGCTGGTTGTGCTTTTTGAGCTATTCGTGGTGCACGGCTTGAGTGGGCGGTTAGGTTAGTTATGTGGTGGCGGGTGGAAACAGGTCGCACGAGGTTCTCTCTCCTGTCATTCTTGTAAAGTAATTATCTCCTCTCTCTCTAGACTCATTTTTTTTCTCTCTTGATTGTATTGAAAAGAGTCAATATGAAGTGGTTTCTTCATTTGTGGCTGGCCTGTCCAGCAAGTTGCGCTTCGCTCTGTGATACGAAGCCGCTGGCCCTCCCCATCCGCGATGTTCAAGTCATCCCAGAGGTGGCCGATTCTTTTATGAGAGGAATCCCGGCAGAAATTGGTACTCCCGAACAAAATATCGTTCTTTTGCCTTGGGCGTAAGTTTACATTTATCTTGAGACCAGCCCGCGGCTGCTGACCTGTACAGAGAGTTGAACAATACCTGGATATACGATGACCAGGCGTACTGCGACAGGACCGTGATTTGGAACGATCGAATATGCAGAATTCGAAGAGGCGGGCTCTACGAAGAATCTGAATCCAAGACTTTTCAGAAAGCAAACGACATTGGGGACGCGGGCGGTTCTACAGACGAGGCGGTCTTCCAGGGCTCGGAGATGGGCATCAAGAAACTCGTGTCTACCAGCCTGGCCGGAACCGACAACATCAAACTTGAGGGATCACCGCTGGTGAGAAACTTGCCGATCGGAATCCCTCGCCTCAAGTGGGATGCTGGCTACACGCTGCTCCACCCCCTCGGCCTCGGCTCCAACTCGACGTACCTCAACGCTCTCCACGCAGCGGGCAAGATCAGCTCACGGGTGTGGTCAATCTTCTGGGGCCGGATGTGGGTTAAAGACCCCATCGACGGCTCGCTCGTGCTCGGCGGCTACGACGAGGAGAAGGTGATTGGGAAGAACTACACTGCGCCGCTTGTTTACGACGACTACACCGGCACTGCGGGTTGCTGGACGGGCATGAAAGTCACCGTGTCGGACATCACGGTCAACTTTCGCGACGGTTCCGACAAGAGCATCTTCCCTTCCAACACTGCTCTGCCCTGCTGTATTGTGCCGCAGCGACAACTCCTTCTCGAGGCGCCGGGGTCGTATGTTTCCAACTTTGAGCAGGTCACCGGGTTCAATCACACGGAGGAGTCGTTTGGTCTTCACTGGTCGGCTCGACTCTTTGACGCTGATAAAGTGTAAGTCACCCCAGCCACCGCGACTCTCGCCGCAGCTAATCTTTCCAAGGTTTGATGGTGACATTACCTTTCATCTCGACTCGGGTCTGCAAGTCCGGGTGCCCAACGATCAATACATTGTGCCGTTCGTCGACATTGACCGAAACGGTTCTCGAATCACCAAGCCCCAAGTGCGCGAGCTTCTGATAAACGGCGTGGGTCCGCAACCTGCCACTCTGGGGCGGTATTTCCTCACTTCAGCGTACCTGATGGTGAACCACGATGTGGGGACTTTTACGCTCTGGCAAGCCAATCCGTCAAAGAGCAGTAAACTTGTACAAGTCATTGACAAGAACACCGCTGAGGAGTGCGGCAATAAGGCCAGTGGTGTGATACAGCCTTCTGCCAGTGCAACGGCAAAACCGGGCCAAGCAGAAAGTGACACAACTCAAGAGCCGGAAGCTTCGTCCTCCACCCCCTCTGGAGCTTTGATTGGGGGCATCGCCGCTGGCGCTGGGGTTGGAGTGATTTTGATCGGTCTAGGAGTCTTCTACTTTATGCGTCGCAGGAAGAACAAGGACGCAAGCGCGCCGGTTGAGACGGTTCCAAGCGAAGTGAAGCAGAATGATGAGAAGTTGAGCTATCACTACGGGTATGCGTTGCAAGAGATGCCGGCGTCTAGGCCGATGCCGTCGGAAATGCAGGGACAAATGCATTTTGTGTATGAGATGGACGGAAATGCGCAATATGCTCGACAAGGATGGCAATGATGGCAGGTTGAAGCACACAAGATAACTGTTGTACGAGTAAGTTTGAGACTATAGGGGTTGTTTTCGTGGAGTTGATGGGATGAGGCTTGGATGCATTATTGGATTAGGGAGCCATGGCGAACGATATTAGAATAATGAATATCATGATGAATACAGTACTTGAATAAGACCCTCACTTCATTAATCATACAGAGAGAGCATTCGTCTCAGGAAGGGGTAGTCCATAGTACTTGGAGTTGGCAGTCTACCTTGGACGGATGATGGCCCTTTCAACTGCTTATCCACACAACAAGAGACTATAACACAGTTTGGCACCGCATTTCAGCACATACGACCACAGCTCGTAGAGAATACGGGGT
>JADBHU010000928.1:0-11623 GCA_017140155.1 Fusarium devonianum
CCCCCCACCTGAAACTGCGCCCTTCCCGCCCGCTTTGGGGTCGGCCATCGCACTCTCGTTGTTGTCTTTAGACTTATGGCCCTCCCGCTCAGCCCTTCGCACCACGCGGTGCCTCACTTTGACTTGTCCGCCCTGCTCAAAGCAAAGATGTCGCGCCCCGGATCCCCCAACAGTAACAGCGACAAGACGGCCCGCTCGTCCTTCTCCTCCGTGAGGGAGAACGATGATGGCCTGGCGCAGACCTTTACACGGTCCAAGATTTCCTCCTATACCCAAGGAGCGGAAGAGGTATTCGATGAATCACCCTCCGCTGAGATTCCACAGCCTTCGTTTCAGGCTCCTCTGACGCAGCCTCACAGTCGGCTTCATGGATTTTGGTTTCCCGCGGATAACTTCCACGGGTGGAAGAAGATCCCCATCAAGGGCAAGGCCGCCAGCCGCAGCTGCGAGGACCTGCACAAGCTGTCCATGACATGGAGTGCTCCAGCAGTGTCTCCCGTCAAGAAGGTATCGGCCAACAACTACGAGACCGGAACGTCTCCTCTCGAGCGCCTCCCCAGTGAAGTTCTGGGTACGTCCACTCTCGAAACTGGGGTCCTGACCCGCCAGCATCCCAGTTGGCCCCTTTGGTGAAAAGAGCTGCGCACTGACTTGCCAATCATAGGTGATATCATCGACCTCCTCGTCATCGAGATTCCCCCGAACGGCCTCACCCCGCGAAATGCCGATTTGATGGCTCTTCTCATGACCTCGCGATCTATTCATGCCGCGACGCTCAATACTCTCTACCGTCATATCACGATCCCCCACTCTCGCATCTTCCGCAAGTTCTTGAAAACCATCACCGAATACCCGGCGCTCGCCTCTATCGTGCGGCGGCTGGACTTCAGCCACTTCAACCCTTCGACAATCTTTTCCACTGCGAGCGAGAGAGCGCAGACTCGAAACCTGACCACCGAGACCTTGTTGCAATGTCTCGAGCTAACCCCATACTTACAGGAGTTCCTGGCGCAGGAGTACGTTGACGAAGACTTGGGACCCGATGTGCTCGGGAAGCTCTTCTTCGACATGCCTCGTCTCCGAGCCGTCGACTTCTGCGGCTGCTCCTCCACCTATTTCAAGAACGCCTTTGTGAACCTCGTCCAGGCGCCCTGGCCCGAGACGCTGTCCCTCACTCGGGTTTCGTTCCACAAGTGTCTGAACCTGCCGGGTTCCGTCTTTGAGGCCGTCCTGCCTCGATTGGAGAAGGTCACGCATCTTGATCTTGCCGGAACCAGAGTGACCGACAAAGCATTGCAGAGTCTACCTGAAACGGCGAGACTCACCCACTTGAACCTATCCAAGTGCAGAGAGTTGTCGTCCGAGGTGGTTGTCAAGTTCATCACGACGCACCCCTCGGTCATCCAGACAATCGTTGTCCTGAGCCTTGCCACCAATGCGAGCAGCCATCTCCTGCTCGGTAAGGCTGATGTCGATGCCATTCTCCCATGCTTGCCATCCACCATTCGATCTCTGAGCCTCAAGGGAAGCCGTATGGACCCCTCGCAGATTCCTCTGCTCACCCCTCTCATTCAGCACCTGGAAGAGCTTGCCATCGGCCGAGGCCTCGACCTCCGCGATATTCACCAACTCTTGTATCAGGACCAGGAGTGGATCCCGCACACTCTCCGATACCTTGACGTTTCCGACCTGGATACCATCATTGGCAGTGCTAGCGCGCTACTTACTCCAGCTTCCGCTCCGCTTCATGTCATTGAGCTCGAGGAGCGTGCATATGAACGGGCAGCCAAGGCGAAGAAGAACCTGGAACGTGTGGGATGGACCCCCAAGGAGTTTGGAAGCCGCTACTGGCTAGTCCGCATGAATTCAGATGGTACCACGATTGATAATGGCGCTCGGTGGTGGAAGTTGGGCGCTGAGAGCTGGGGTATGAGGAAGATCCCGGTAGCGGAGGCCGACGTCGGAGGCATGTACGGCACATTCATGTTCGGCCGACGGCTGTAATCCTAACGCCGAGGACGATGCATGATTGTTAGCATGGGTTTGGATCTCTACTCTATCTTGGCTTGATGGTGTTTGGTATGGATTTTGATGGTTAGGCTTGGCTGCATCTTGATCATATATCCCGGGGCGCAGAGCGTTGAAAATTAGCGATAAAAGCGATAAAAGCGATAAAAGCAAAGTCATTTTGATGCCGAAGCGTTTTACATGAAGATGACGAATAAAAAACAGAAGAAAAACCCCTATAATTTCTAATTACTTACACGAGTTGGTCAAATTTTCGTAGTTGCGAGTTCCTTCTACTTAATGTAATTGGAAAGCTAGCCTTTAGAAGCTGTTGTAGTTGTGAGAAGCTAAGAGTAGATAGCGCCCAATTGTTGAAGAGAACTTATTCAGCCGATCTTATCTACACGCATCCCTGACGCAGTATCTTGATCCAATGCATCATACGCGGCAGACAAACACTTCTTGCATTATCTGATCTCACCCGTTGTGGCACCGTAGCTGCCTATGTGGCGCATGCTCTTTCTCTCAAAATGGCTGGGAGTTGGAATAGTCACGTGACTTGGAAGCGCGGAACAATAAGTCCCCGTGGCGAATCAGTCCTATTGCGACGTAACCGCGTTGAGCGTGCCTTGCTCCTTGACAAGCTCCAACTCAACGATAACTATCAGGCCTAGGTGCTTCAGTGGCATCACCATGGCTCCCAAACAGGACACCCCGTTCCGCTCGGCGGATATGAGCATGGTTCAGCTCTATGTCTCCAATGAAATCGGTCGCGAGGTCGTTACGGCACTCGGCGAGCTTGGCCTCTGCCACTTCCGAGACGTAAGCCAAAGATCCTTCAATTCTCTCAGGAAGGGAGCTTGCTAACATCGACTCCCTTTTTAGCTCAACGAGAAAGTCAGCGCTTTCCAGCGCACTTTCACGCAGGAAATTCGACGCCTCGATAACGTTGAGAGACAGCTGCGTACGTCATCCCTAGGCATCTACAGATCCCCCCTCTCTAATCAGCCGCAGGTTACTTCTACGCTCAGATGGACAAAGTTGGCATCCCTCTCCGCAAGCTTGATCTCGACGTCGAGAGACTGGCTTCCCCTTCGACCTCCGAAATCGACGAACTCTCGGAGCGAAGCGAAAAGCTTGAACAGCGCGTATCTGCCTTGAACGAGAGTTACGAGACCCTGAAGAAGCGTGAGGGCGATTTGACCGAGTGGCGCTGGGTTCTGCGGGAGGCTGGTAGCTTCTTCGACCGCGCTCACGGGAATGTTGAGGAAATCCGTGCTTCGACGGACAACGACGACGCCCCCCTGCTGTCGGACGTAGAGCAGCACCAGGGAGCCGCTGATGTCGAGCGATCCTTTTCCGGCATGAACATTGGCTTCGTTGCTGGTGTAATATCTAGGGACAGGGTCGGCGCCTTTGAGCGTATTCTCTGGCGAACACTGCGTGGCAACCTGTACATGAACCAGTCCGAGATCCCCGAGCCGTTGATTGATCCCACCAACAACGAGGCCGTCAACAAGAACGTTTTCGTCATCTTCGCTCACGGAAAGGAGATACTCGCCAAGATCCGCAAGATCTCGGAGTCTATGGGTGCTGAGGTCTACAATGTCGACGAGAACAGCGATCTGCGACGCGACCAGATCCAGGAGGTCAACAACCGTCTTGAGGATGTTCAAAACGTCCTCCAGAACACCCAGGCGACTCTTCAGGCCGAGCTCAACCAGATCTCTCAGTCAGTGTCTGCCTGGATGGTCCTCGTCGCCAAAGAGAAGGCCGTGTACAGCACCCTCAACAACTTCTCCTATGATAGCGCTCGCCGGACCCTAATCGCTGAAGCTTGGGTTCCTACAAACGATCTGCCCCTGATCAGAACGACGCTGCAGGAAGTCACGAACCGAGCTGGTCTCTCCGTTCCTTCCATCATCAACAAGATTCAAACCAACAAGACGCCGCCGACTTACTTGAAGACCAACAAGTTCACCGAAGGCTTCCAGACTATCGTTAATGCATATGGTACCGCGACTTACCAAGAAGTCAACCCGGCCATCCCTGTCTTTGTCACCTTTCCTTTCCTGTTCGCTGTCATGTTTGGTGATTTCGGCCACGCCATCATTATGCTTTCGGCAGCTCTTGCTATGATTTACTGGGAGAAGTCGCTCAAGAAGGTTACCTTTGAGCTCTTTGCGATGATCTTCTATGGCCGATATATTGCTCTTGTCATGGCTGTCTTCTCTATTTTTACTGGTCTCATCTATAATGATGCCTTCTCCAAGTCGATGACTCTCTTCGACAGTGCCTGGGAGTTCAAGAAACCGGACGGCTACACCAACACCACGCCCATCACCGCTACAATGAACGAGAATGGCTACCGCTATCCTTTCGGTCTGGACTACGCTTGGCACGGCACCGAGAATGACCTACTCTTCAGCAACAGTTACAAGATGAAGATGAGTATCATCTTGGGTTGGGCGCACATGACGTATTCGCTCTGCTTCGCTTACATTAACGCTCGCCATTTCAAGAAGCCAATCGATATCTGGGGTAACTTTATCCCTGGAATGATCTTTTTCCAGTCCATCTTCGGTTACCTTGTCATCTGCATTGTTTACAAGTGGTCCGTGGATTGGCTCGGAACTGGTCGTCAGCCTCCCGGTCTTCTGAACATGTTGATTTACATGTTCCTTCAGCCCGGGTTCATTGACGAGCAGCTATATACTGGGCAATCGACCGTGCAGGTCATTCTCTTGCTTTTGGCGTTTGCCCAAGTTCCCGTTTTGCTCTTCCTCAAGCCTTTCTACCTGCGCTGGGAGCACAACAAAGCACGCGCTAAGGGCTACCGTAGCATAGGTGAAACCTCCCGAGTTAGTGCTTTGGATGGCGACGACGACGAGGGACAGGGTCACGGTAACAGCCTCGATGAAGATGGCGAGGGTGTCGCTATGATTTCCCAAAATATCGACGAGGAGCACGAAGAGTTTGAGTTCAGCGAGGTCATGATTCATCAAGTCATTCACACCATCGGTAAGTTATTTTTAGCCCCAAGCCTGAAGTTGCGGCAACTAACAGATGAACAGAATTCTGTCTGAACTGCGTTTCTCACACTGCTTCCTACCTCCGTCTCTGGGCCTTGTCTTTGGCTCATCAGCAGCTGAGCATCGTGCTTTGGAGCATGACCCTCGGTCCAGCCTTGACAACTCCTGGTGTTCTTGGTGTTATCATGATTGTCGTCTGCTTCTTTATGTGGTTCTTTTTGAGTAAGTGTCCCGGTTTGAATACTACTTGAGTCCTCGCTAACAGCTACTTAGCTATTGCTATTCTTGTGTGTATGGAGGGCACCAGTGCTATGTTGCACTCGCTTCGTCTGGCCTGGGTCGAGTCTTTCTCCAAGTTTGCCGAGTTTGCGGGTTGGGCATTCGCGCCTTTCTCGTTCCAGACTTTGCTGGAAGAGTCGGAGGAACTGAAAGACTACCTAGGATAATACGGGCAGCAGCTGAGAGGCAAACCATTTGTTATAGTAGTAGAGTGCTTTTTATTGTAACATAAGTAACATAGTGCATCCTTAGAAATACTGGCTTGAGCCTGCTTCTTTAACCCTTGAGTTCTCCTAAGCCAGTATGGAATAACTCCCTATCTTTTTGAAATCTGCGACCTTTCCTAATGTAGCGCATACAGTATACATTGTAGCTGGCTTATCCTTCAGCCCCAAAGAGGCGCCGTCACTTCGACAGCCCGTTCCACGACAGCCCTAACTCTGTCGGCAAAGACTTTGTTGTTACATTCCACCTCGAGGTCCTCCAACCACACGGTGGCAGACATCCTGTCCACCTTGATTGACACTCCAGGCACAGGAATGCCGATCTTGTGCAGCCGCTCGATCTCCTTGCGCTGCCTCTCCTCGAGTTGCGTGTCACCGTCGCCGGCTTCCTCCACCTTCATCGCATCCTCGTCCTCGCCCTCCTTGATCGTGTTGTCGGCCACCTCCTCCTTTGGTAGCTTTGGCGTTGCAACGGGGGCAACGTTGTCCTGGCCGAATTGGGCCTCGAGAAACCATAGCAGACGTTCAAGACGCTCCTCAGGGGACGCGGAGTGGTGAGGGTTTGCGGCGGGAAGGTCGTGCGTGTGTGAGTGTTTGGCGGAGGAGCGCTTCACGGCAGCGGGGGAGCTTTCGACGGAGAAGAGAACAGCCATGACGGAGTCTGCGATGCCGTCATTGAGCATATTGCCCTCCCATTCAAGCTCGACTTCGCCATTTGTGCGGTATCGCACTGATACGCAGCCCATGACTAGATACGCTGCGACCAGGCTGCCGACCTCTTCATCTGCCTCTTCTGGCTCGACCTCCTCGTCCTCAGGAATAGTGTCCATCTCTCCATTTGAATGGCCATTCTTGCCGCGGTGCATCTCAGGAAGCTCCTCTATGGTGCCGAATGTGCCCTCGAGAGCCCACTTGACAAGGTCGATACCGGCGGCGCTGAGAGTGAGGCGCTGCTTGCATGTGATGCTTGTGGTGTTTAGGCCAGCGTACTCGCGGAGATCATCGGGCGCCATGAGGGAAAGCTTGAAGTCATTCTGCACGAGCACACCGGTGACGAGAGGGGGCGCCGAGGTACCATCGGGCTGGATGCTCTGTGGCGGCTGGATGGAGGCTAGCCTTCCTACGACTTTGGCAGTCTTATCGGCTTTGAAGGGAATGCGAAGCTCTTCACAGTTGCGGGGAGAAAAGACCTTGACCTTTGCGGTTTTGCTTGCGTTGAGAGAAAGGAGTTTAGACTTCAGGCGCATCATGTTGTGTTGCTCACCGTGGACGAGGATCTAAGATGAGGATTAGCTTGTATCAAAACAGTGATCAAGTCAGGAGAACGTACAACAACGGGCGCGGCAACCTCCTCGATGAACTCGCGGTTCTCGACACCGTCGACGTGAGCAGCGAAGGAGTATTCCTGGACACTGCATCTTCGCGGGATGAGAACCTTCTCACCATCACCTCCAGGCATTCGACGAGCCCCAGCCATGCTGCGAGACATGACGGCTTGAATCTGGTCGGGTTCCTGCATGATCTGCTTGGCCATGGTGCCCTCAACACTGTAACCAGTGATGATGACGCCGTTTTTCTCGCTCGGAGCCCAGCGTTCCAGCAGTTCACGGCTCACACCATTCTGGAGCATGCCGGGGCTGGCAAGCATGACGCAACCGCCGACATCGTCGAATCGGTCGAGATTCTTTAGGGAACGGATATACTTGAAGTCCCAGGGTCCGCCCTTGCCAGCTCCATCGCCAGAAGCCTCGGCTTCCGCCATGCGTTCGCGGAAGAGGCGCTTGATGTTGTCGTTCATGGCGCCAACGTACGTCTGATAAACAAGCATACACTTCCTTGCTAAGTTACTAGCGTAGTAGATGGGATACTTCTGGAAATCGGCATGCTTGCCCCAGTACTCGTCGAGGATCAATAGAAGCTCCTGGGCTCGTCCGAGCGCGAAGACGGGCATGAGCACACGACCTCCCCGGTTGAGGATGCTTGTGATTGACTTCATGAGGGCCTGTTCTCTCTCTAGACGGGGAACATGGGACGCAATGCCATATGTAGACTCGGTAATGAGAACATCAATCTTGACGCCCTTGGGAACCTCGGCTGAGACGAGATGCCGATCCTGTTCGCGGGAGTAGTCACCGGTGAAGAAGATGTTGAGTCCGGCGATCTCAATCAGGAACATGGCCGCGCCTAGTACGTGACCAGCTGGATAGGGCGTGATTCTTATGGAGGAAATAGTGTGCGTGGTATGGTAATCGATAGCCTCGATCTGAGGAAACGTGTTGAGATGGTCCTGCTCCGTGTAGACAGGCTGTGTAGTTGGGTTTGATGAAGTGTTGCCCACTCGTACACTGTCCTGGATAAGCCATTTGTAGATGGCCTTGGTGGGATGTGTCATGAACACACGGCCCCTGAAGTTGGTCTTTGCGAGCACGTATGGTAAAGATGCTGCATGGTCGACGTGGAAACTGTGCCTGGTTAGCTGAGATACTCAAAGCATTGCTTTGGCTAGACCCAAGGGCGGTTCAGGACAGGACGGCATCACAGGACGAAGAGCAAGGACGCAGGGAAGCGGGAGGAGGAAGACTGTATTGTATTGATCTGGCATACAAAGCGAAGATATCACACGAGCACGATACTGGTCGCGGACAAGCATTGTCCGCTCCATCACACAACATTCAAGTCGTCCCTCGCCGTGTCCAAGCCTACATCAACGCAAGAACGGAAGGGGGAGCTTACTGGCTGATGAGGAGCACGTCGACAGTGCTGAGATCGAAATCGTCGTAGAAAGGGAGCGCCGCAAGCCCCACGTACGCAGGGTGCTGGCCGGCATCGAGCTGGCGATGGCTATTAGACGAGTCCGTGATGAATCTGGCCGAGTACGTCGTGGATGCTTACCATCACGGTCTTTCCCTTGTACTGGATGATATGACACGATCGGCCGACCTCGTTGCCCCCTCCCAGGCAGAGGAACATGAGCTCGTCCGAAGGATCTACGGGCTCCTCGGTGGCGGCCGCGTTCATCGCGGACGCCTTTCGCTTGGAAGCCATTGTTGCGCCGGCGGCGGGTGTTGGCCAGCACTCACATGGGCCAAGGGAGCTTCTAGTTCTGTCAATGCAGGGCAGCCCTGACTCGCGCGCACACGCAAATGCGGTTGATTCACAGAGCGCAACAATACCAGCTTGTTCGAAGGTGAAGCGTTTGCCTAACGTAGATAGATACAATATGTAGGTCAGGGCAAACAGGCGGGCGGCATGGGCAAAATGGGCGAACGCGTTTCGAGGTATGGCCGGATAAAGCCCGGCGTTTGCCGTTTCATGATGAAGGAGGCTCTGCTCACGTGACTTTAAAACTACGCGACCTCCGTTTTGCTGGTGAAGCTCCCTCCTCCATAGCCTCTCCCAGCGAGACACCAACTCTGTTCAACGACTCTTCACGACGCCCGCATTGCTCGGCGCCGCAATTCCACGTCCTCGAGTCGAACTACCCTTCCGCGGAATCCATTGTCGAATTTTCCGAGGGGCCCGCCCAGACTGAGCGCGTCGGATGGGAGGTGTCGCGACTGACGTGACAGGCTCCTCTGCCTGCTGAGCTAGCTTCTAATCCTGTCTTTGGTTCTCCTCCCTTTTCGCTCGCATCTCGGTGTTGTAGCTTCGAAAGCCGATATCATGGCTCAGCCTCAGCCTCAGGCGCAGGTGCCGCCTCGCGCCTTCTCGCCGCCGCAGCACACTCCCTCGCCCGCCGCGTCACAGTCGAGCTTTGCACTCCCGCCGCAGAAACGAGTTCGAACAGACGGACCCCCATCCCAACCCGAGTCGCCATATGCTACGTCGCCCTACGCCGCAAGTCCTGGAGCTAGCGGAACGCCGCCTGCTGGTACAGGTTCCCCTGCTTATGCGCAGAGCCCAGCTCTACCGCAGCAGCCTTACGCTACACCTTACACCAACGGTCATACCACGCCCGGGCTCACTACGCCTGGTCTCAACCTTCCTGACACTCGACCGAACTCGACGCCTCCGATCCAGACACCGCATCACCCGACCCCTGTGCCTCAGTATACCTCCGCGACGATGACTCCTGTGCCTGTGCCTGCTGTTGCTTCGGCCGTCACTCCAGGGCATGGAGTTATGGGCCCTCCACAGCGACCGGCGGAACGTCCGACCAAGGACTACGAGTACGATGTGACAGACTCTCTTGCCGGTACCGGTATCGATCTTCGCGCCGAAGAACAGTACATGAACGATCTCTACTCGACCGGTTTTGACGAAGCCCGGACAGGCTTCGCACACCACCCACCAGGACCAAAGACGAGCTTTTACGGCTCGGGTCCGGCAAGTCAACCTGCTCAGTCTACGCCAGACCAGTCACAGGAGCAATTTGCTGCGCAACAAGCCGAGAGAGCTTGGTCCGAGTCTTCGATGCGGCTTGCGGTACAGCGCACTCAGGAAATCAGTGACCCGTTTTTGCTTGTGGCCATGCTGCATCGACGCGCGGAGAAGATTGCAAAAGAGCACCACCTTTCCCTCAACCTGGACTTGAAGAACAATAGCCAGACTATGGGCAAGATGAGATTACCTGAGCAATTTCCACAGCCAAAGGTCACAGTCAAGGTGGCTCCCGGTCCCGAGTCTACCATGGTCCACACAACGGGCTCCTACATTCCTCAGGATGCCTATCTTGTTGACCAGCTTGCCCTGATGTCCATTGCCACAAAGCAGAGGCTTCGGGAACTGGTGGAGGATGCGCACGTGGTGGCAGCGAACAGGCAAAAGACATCGCACGGTGATGTGCCAGACGATTGGCTGCCAGCCGCTGCGCCCATGAATGCAGAGCCCCTGGGGCCCATTGAGAAGCCTGTTGATGTCGCCGGTGCAGCAGACGGAGCGGATGAAGCGAGAGCGGGAGTGGAGAGTGCGAACGAGGAAGGCACAAATCCACTGAAACGTGAGTATAACCATTGCATGACTTTTGCCTTTATGCTCACACTGTACAGGGTCTGGCGACGCAGCTGGATTGGCCCATAGTGCTCCACCTGTCAAATTGCCCCGGATTTCATCTTATATGACGACTACGATGCGCGATCTAGCGCGCCAGGAGCGTGACTGGGAAGAGGCACGCTTACGGAAGCGCCAAAAACGCAAGGATGGAATACCTGACTCGGGAACCACAACTTCACGCGCCGGCAGTGTGGCACCTGGTACTCCTGGTGCTACAGCTCCAGAGCCCGAAAAGGCCATGACGAAGAAGGAAATGAAGAAGAACCAAGCGGCCAAGGCTGCCGAAGTCCACAGTCATCAGAACCAGAACACGACGAGTAGCTTGTTCGCCGGCCTGGGAGGCAAAGGAGGCCTCTTTGGCAAGAAGAAGACGGGCAAAACGTACGACTGGATGAATGTTGGCCGGGGAGGCAGCGGCGCTAGCACTCCGACGAGAAACGCACCGGGGGCCGGGAAAGGACCTGGAGGGCCGGCAGCCGCTTCTGCACCGGCCAATCTCGCCATGACAACCGAAGGACGAAACCGTCTCGGAACATGGAGAGAGGATAAAGAAAAGGGCAGACATGTCCAGCTGCGAGATTGGGTCGCGGTTCTGGAAAGGGATGGGCGAGAGCCAAAGGCACTTCAGCGAGCGTATCTGAACCTGGATGCCTCGAATCCCAAGTAACATTTATCATTTACCAAAAACAGGGAGTAATGGCAGCGGAGAGACGGTGGACAAAAAGAGAGATTGGGAACACCCAGGGCTGGGGAGAGTTGGGGAAGATACCCTGCGCCGCGTGTATGTTTTGTGAGTTTATACTTAGCCCGGCGTTCATGTTTGAGGCATAGGGAAAGGCGGTTTTTGAGGGCATGCACTGCAGGACGCAAGGCGAGAAGCTCGGCAAGGAGCACCAAGATGCGAAGAACAAGGGAGAGCTGCTGCCTCTGGTGCTGTGGCATATGGCACAGCGATTCCGCGCCGTGTATTTTTTGAGCCTTTCATTGGGAATGAGAATTAGCCAAGCCAGACCCTGTCAAGCAGATGGGAAAAGTCTGGGGGTGGAAAAGAAACCAAATAGGGATGGGGGGGGAAGGGAACCTCTGAAG
>JADBHU010000930.1:0-13738 GCA_017140155.1 Fusarium devonianum
ATCTTCCCCAGCTGGAGCCGCGTGGTCACTGCGGCAGCGGCAGCGTCAGCCGCAGGGGATTCAAGCGCGTAGACGAGGTTTCAGAACTAGCAAAAGATATCCATATTCTGTAACTTCTAGTTGTTTTTAGGCTTTTGGATGTCAGTACCTTCGGAGCACTGCAGTCCCGGTGCACAGGAAGACATTGTCCTTCGCTCCCTGTCACGGAGCACCGAAACGCGATCCAGGCATTTCAATCGGCGCTAGAATCTTTCAAACTCTTCAGTGGGCCTCCCAAGAAGTGTTAGCGGCAAGGTCTCGTTGCGTCCTTGCCAAAACCGGATCTTGGCCTAGACCGTGTGCTACCCCAAACTCTCACGGCTCATTCCGAGCCTTCCCAATGAGGCACGGGGATGCAGGGGTAATTATTTGTAATTCGGGCTCGCAAGAAATACCGCTAATCCTCGTCAGTCGTCGCTCGCCCATCTACTCGGAGCCTCGTCATCTCAGGGCAAGACCGAGGCCGTTTACACCGGCCAAAATAAGAGGCGGCGAGAAGTGCCTCTTCTGTGGGTCCATTGAGGCCTTGGTTGGTTCTGTATATCCTTCGTGTCTGGCGGTTCCCCCGAGCCACAGCTGCCGCGTCGCATCAGGGCTAGTCAGGGCTCCATCAATAGGGAGGCCTCTTGGCGTCTCCCGACGTTCGCAGCACGGCTCACTCGTGGTCATCGGCCTCTTTTTTGAAGCATCACGGGGCTCGACTTGCCGGTGGGTGCATTCCCATGTCTGGGCTGTTGAATAACTTCTATTCGCCATGCGGAGTGAGGCCTATCATCAACGGGCGCCATAACTTGGTGGTTGTTTTGACACTTAGACTAGATCCATGTTGATGATTGTTGAATTGGTATCCCCCGGCGAACACTAGCGAAACATTTGCAAGAAAAGAATTGATGATCTGCGTCCCGACTAAATACTTCATTGCTGGACCACTTCGTGTAACTCCGACCAAGCAGCAAGGTAGGTGAGTATGAACCTGCTTCAGCATAGTCTTACCTAAAAAAGCATGAAACATGTTCATCATCGTAAGCTAACACGATAAAACAGAGTTTCCTACGTATCAAGTGCTAGAAGTACGTGCCCTTAATTACTCCAGATCAGCGGACGCGTTCCTGCAGGGTAGCGTCATGGCCCAACTCAAAAGAATGATGAAACTGGCCCCCCACGCAAACCCTCGATTGTAGGACTCAGATTTGACGAAACCTTCTCTTTTGACTGGGAGGTGAGTCTCTTGCAAATTTGCAAGTGAAAAACAACCCTGCGCGCATACGGCCGAGACATGCGACAGCCAAAGGCTATCAAGGCAAGTTCATTGCCAACAAGTACAGGCTTGCAAGCACGCATTGACTTCTGCGAAGAGATAGGCTCATGCATATCCTGTCTGCGGCTGCTGCTCTTGGCCCGGGCTGTCCATATGCGATGCAACTTATAAGCAAATGGGTAAGAAGACAACAGTCCGAGAAATGCCTGTTATGGCGATTACATGCTTAATCCACGCAGGGGGGTTGCAAGACATTGCATCACAATAATAGCCGTCGCTTTATGACAGCTTAGCCCGCATGACAGGTTGGGGCCGGGATCTTTGCAATTGGGGAAACTGGAGAAAATGGAGCAGACACACGAGCATTGGACGGGACGGGGGCCGTTTTTTTCTTTTTGCACCACATCGAATGGCTATCATTCAAGGGGTCAAGCCTCATCCCGCGTCATTACCAGTCGGGGTGGCAAAAGATGATGTGCGATCACGTGGTCTCTAGAGAGCCAGCCGGGCTTTTGATTGGATGAGAGACGAACACCAGCCTCACTTTGCGTGGCTCAAGACCGCTAAGAGCTTTTCACCTTGGCGAGGGACGTCCCCCCCTCGCCCCCCGAAAGGACCCAAGGCCTAAACCCAACACCATCTGGCAGCCTGGTCACGCGCATTGCCCACCTCATCCGCAATCCTCGAGAGCCTCAAAAGTCCTCACTTTATCGGAGCCGATCGCCAACCCACCCGCATATCCGCTCCGGCCTCAGCCTTGCCGCTCCTGGCAATTTGCTAACTATTGTCGCCGTCGTCAAACACCTGCGCGTCGCGCTTTCCTTCCGTCGTCGCTGGGGCCACTCTATCCTTCCGGTCGCTCGTCATTCCGTGGCGTGTCGCTCCATCCGCCCCAACCCCCGAACCGCCGATTTTCGCTGCCTCGCCCCTCAACATCCGGACTTGCATGGCGCATTGAGGGCCCGTCGCTCGTTCAACGTGACAATAAACAAGTCCTGCGTTGTAGCGCAACGACGCAACATCGCGCTATCCTGACCAGCAACTGTCGCGCCGTGTCTGCGCGCACCGTGAGAAACCGTGGCGGCGCTTACGATCCTGAGTCACAACGAACCCTCGGAGCTGTCCCTGCAACAGCATCTCGAACTTGCCCCGGATCTTGCCTCGTATACGAACCTCGCTGCCGAGGGAGAACCCGATTCTTTGATGATGGCACAGCCCGTGCCTCATCAGCCCACCGATAAGAAGCGCGTTAAGGTCTACGAGCTCCGTAACAATGACTGGTTCGACCGAGGCACCGGCTTCTGCAGCGCGAGCTTCGAGACTGTATGTCATTGCTCACCCCATTGTCCCAGCTTGCCGCCGCTTTCGCGCCCGGGAGACGTGTGACTGACCAAAGCGCAGCTCGACGACGGTCGCAAGGACCCGCGCGTCATCGTTGAATCAGAAGACCACCCTGACCGTCTCCTACTAGAGACCAAGATTCAAAAGGAAGATGGATTCCAAAAGCAACAAGGCACGTCGCGATACTTCATCTGCACCCTGGAGACGTCTTATGTCTGACCTGATCGCAGATACCCTTATCGTATGGCAGGAGCCTAGCAATGGCGTGGATATGGCTCTCAGCTTCCAGGAAGCTGAAGGATGCGCTATGATCTGGTTTGTCCCCCGCCTCAACCATTCCGATACGCTCTCTAACTGTTGATAGGCGGTTTGTCAGCAGCGTCCAGCAGACCTTCCACAACAATCTAAATGGCGCTGGTACTCATACCTACTCCTCACCTGACGAGGATATTCTTGCTGATACCAGATATCTAGATGATGGCCTCTCCGACGATCTCGCCATCGACGTTCCGCCAGCGATCAACCTGCCCCCTGCCGAACTCGGAAACCTTGCCGACATCGAATCAACTATGAGGATGATGAGCACCACAGCTAACGGCCGCGACGCACTGGCGAAAGCAATCATGGCCGAGGATTATATCGGCAAATTGATCCCCATGGTCGAGATGGCTGAAGACCTCGAAAGTCTCCAAGACTTGCATCGACTCTGCAACATCATGAAGACCGTTATCCTTCTCAACGATACTTCCATTATTGAGCATGCTGTATCGGACGAATGCGTGTTGGGCGTCGTTGGCGCCCTCGAGTACGATCCGGATTTCCCCAGCCACAAGGCGAACCACCGCCACTGGCTCGGCAACCAAGGTCGATACAAAGAAGTGGTACCGATCGAGGATGAACAGACGCGTAGGAAGATTCACCAGACGTATCGATTGCAGTACCTCAAGGACGTTGTCCTTGCACGTATTCTCGATGACCCCACCTTCTCAGTTCTCAACTCTCTCATTTTCTTCAACCAAGTCGACATTGTCCAGCATCTACAAGCGAATGCCGCTTTCCTCGGCGAACTCTTCGGTATTTTCAGCTCAACAAACAGCGACCAGAAGCGGAAGAAGGAGGCAGTCCTGTTCATTCAGCAGTGCTGCGCCATTGCAAAGAACATTCAGCCACCGGCTCGCCAAACGCTTTACAACAACTTTATTGCTCACGGACTTCTGCAAGTTATCCATTTCGGACTGCGACACCACGATGTTGGGGTCAGGGTTGGGGCTACAGACATTCTGATATCTATCATCGATCACGATCCGCAGATGATTCGCCAGACCTTGTATCGACAGTTGCATGAGAACCAGGCACCTTTGACCGACTCCCTGATTGACCTTTTATTAGTGGAGGTGGATCTTGGCGTCAAGTCTCAAATATCAGAAGCCCTCAAAGTCCTCCTCGATCCCGGGCCTGCGCAGATGCAGAACGCAGAGAACTTCGCAAAGGCCAACGGCGAATTTGGCGGGAGACCACGACCTCAAGGGAGCTTGGACCCGCAGCAGGACGTATTTCTGCATCGCTTCTACGAACGATCCGCACCAAGGTTATTCAAGCCGTTGCTCGATCTGGAAAAGCGGACAGACATGAACTTTCCTGCGCAGCAAGCGTCCATGTTTACGTATCTGGTAGAGATCCTCTGCTTCTTCATTCGTCAGCATAACTTGCGCTGCAAGTTCTTCGTCATGTCAAACAGCATTGTTCAGCGTGTTGCCCAGCTTCTCAACTGCCCAGAGAAGTACTTACGACTAGGTGAGCGTTCTCACTGAGCACTTTTTGATCGCGCTAACCGGTAACAGTTGCTATTCGCTTCTTCCGATCTTTGATCGGCATGCAAGACGAATTTTATATCAAGCATTTGACAGAAAAGCAAGTTTTAGGACCAATTCTCGAGGTCCTCATCGAGACCATGCCTAGGGACAATCTTCTCAGTTCTGCCTCACTCGAATTCTTTGAATACATCAAGAAGGAGAACGTCAAAGACCTGATCAAGCATCTCGTGGTCAATTATCGGGAACGACTTTTGGGTTTCAGCAACATGCCCACCTTTCGGGACATCATTCTTAGATACGACCATACGCAAGGTTACACTTCGAATGTAGACTACTTCTTGGAAGCAGAAGACGAGATGGGCAGGAGGCCCCCGCCAAACGCCAGATTGATGGAGCAAATCACTGTCGACCAGGACCAGGAGGAATACTGGGCATCAGAGGAACCAGAAGATGAAGACGACTCACAAGGCAAGGACGGAGAGAGAGCGCCTTCAACAAATGGTGCTACTGCTTCAAAACCCCTCGTGGATTACGCCTCTGATGAGGAAACCGACGAAAACGTCGATCCTGAGGCGGCATCAGAAAGCCAGCAGAGCGATGTGGCATCAGACACCATCGGGTCTCCAATTGATGCTAGCCTCGGGGCAGTCCTACCCCCCGAACGCCTGTCAGAGAAACGTCGGCGCGAGGAGGACGAGGATGAAGACGAGCTCGGCAAGCTGATGCACAACAAGCGACGCAACAGCAGCGGATCAGTCGTAAGCAACCCTGGCAACTCTCACGGTATCCTTCGAAGACGCAAGAGTTTCAACGCCGGTTCGCCCAGTGGAGGACCCAAGAAGATCGCCATCAGCCTCTCTCCCGCGCTACGGACAGGTAGTGGTCCAGGATCTATCGAAGAGTCGTAAAGCATATTTCTCCACTTCTTTCGGCGACGGCGTACCGGTAATTGGTCTTTTTTTTGGTTTACTACGAGAAATGGGGACGAGTCCTTGAGGCCTCGTTCCCGCATAACTTTTATTTGGCAAGGACGGCTGGTAAGGGGAAGGGTTATGTGAAGAGGCTTGGCGTTGTGTTTGAATTCTTCCGTGTGGCTCCTCTCCGCTATATCCTTGGCTCTCTACGATTTGCTCTCCCCGAGTCGCAAACTGAACCAGGCGTGTACTGAGGAGACCGCAAAACCCTTGGTCTGGTTCGATGCGGCTCATGTTCTGGACTGAGACTTGGGCCCCCCTTTCTTGGCTGACAACCGTCGAGAAGCGGCGCCATGGCATGGCGTGGGAAGGACAAGGGGGGTTGCGTGATGAGTTTTGGTAGGATTGCGAAAGGGGGCAGGTCTAGAAGAAAGGCCTGCGCCAATAGAAAGCAGCCGCGGCGAGGAAGATGACTTGAGTTGTGTATCATACTTATACGAGTGCTCCGCCTCTCAAAAAGAAGAGCGTGTGAGTCTGGCTGGGTCTGGGGATGAGGATCCCAGTTTATTCATGACGATGGAATGAGAAAGAAGACCCGTTCCGATGAAAAAGAAACCTTTGTCTATGCATGCACCCCGTTGATCTAACCAATTATCTAGCCGCCCATTTCATTTCGTTACATGTCATGCCAGCAGCTCGTCTGCCATCTAACCCTTCTTGAACTGCTTAGACCATTTCTCATAACCATCGATCATCTGCTTCGTGATATTGCGCGGCGTCCGTGCCAGCACAGTAGTGAGGTCCAGCATGCTCAGCTCGAGCTTATTGGCCGCCTCATCCTCTTCAATACGATCTTCCACCAACGTACACGTTTCATTACAGACAGCCTTGATCTCAGCACCCGAGTAGCCCTCTGACAGGCGCGAGAGCTCTGGGATGTCCACGTCAGGGGCGAGGGGCAAACCGTGCAGGTGCACCTTGAAGATGGCCTCACGAGCAGCTCCATCAGGGGGCCCAACATAGAGGACTTGGTCGAAGCGGCCAGGTCGCATCAGGGCAGGGTCCATAGCCTCCGGCCGGTTAGTCGCCGCAAGAACGAGCACTCCAGAGAGGGTCTCGAAGCCGTCCATTTCGGTGAGCAGACTGGTGAGCATGTTGACGCCGCTGCGTATAGCGGCACCGCTACCTGTGCGCTGGCCGCCAATGGAGTCGATCTCGTCAAAGAAGATGATGGAGGGGGAGGCTTGGCGAGCACGCTCGAAGAGATTACGGACGGCGCGTTCAGACTCGCCGACGTACATGTTGAGAAGCTCAGCGCCCTTGACAGCGAAGAAGTTGAACCCAGATTCGTTGGCTGCGGCTTGAGCTGAGAGAGTCTTGGAACAACCAGGGGGGCCGTAGAGGAGCAGACCCTTTGGTGGAGGCCGAAGGAAACGCTCGGGACTCTGGAAAGGTTGGATTAGTCTTGTTATCGAAAAATGGGATAGATATGAGTCTTACCTTGGTATATTTGACCATGCGGTTGAGCGCCTTTTTCAGGAAGTCCTGACCACCGACTTGGTGCCAGTGAATGGTGGGGGGATTCAGGTTGATATCACGCATGGCCGTTGGGCGTACTGCTTTCCTTGCCCGCTCCAGGTCCGTCTTTTCCAGGGGTGGATGCTGTTCCGTGTCAGGATCGACGCCGGCCTTTCGTAGTCGGTGTCCTTGCCCAGCCATGGCATTGGAAGCAAGCTTTTCAAGGTCTTGAGGGCTATAGGCATGTGTCGCTTCCGCCAGGTCTCGTAGGAGCTGCTGGTCACCTGGTCTGATGGGAAGGTCGAAAGAAGTAAGGATCTCAAGACGCTCAGCAGTCCGAGGGATAGCGAGAGCGACGTTTTCGGAGAATCGACTCGACTTTTGAAGCTTGGATGGAATATCTGTAAAATAGTCTGAACAAGTCGCGACTACCACCATTCGAGGCATTAAGATGCCAGATTTTGCAATGGTAGAAAGATGGTCCAACTCGTCGCAAATTGTCTCGATGACAGTGTCACGATTGGACCGGTCCTTGTTGATCAAGGCATCGAAGTCGTCAATGAGGACTATGCTGGGCTGCTGACTCTGGGCAAGTTTGAACGTCTCCCGGATGGTGGAAATCTTATCCGATGGCTTGATCCAATGCACTCTGCCCCATTTTGTCTCGGCGAGCCGGTTCAGTATAAAGGTCTTGCCGGTGCCTTGGCCACCGTGAATGACAAACCCGCAGGATCTTCGCTCACCCTTGTTGTAGAGAGGGCGAGTAAAGGCATCGAGGAAGTCGTTGAAGGCCTCAACCTGGGCTGCCATCCCTGGCACACCCGTCACGACAAGATCGCCTCCTGTCTGCCCGTCGACCTCGGTTTCGAGTTCGTCTTGACTGACAATGTTGATGACCGATGAGTTGCTGTAGCGTGCTACGCTTGTGAGTTGTGAATTTACTGATATGACTTGGAAGCTCCTTCGCATTTTGTTATGCTGTAAAGCCTCTACAACCATACCGGGGAAGACCAGCTCAGCACGATCTTGGGGAA
Source organism: Fusarium devonianum (assembly GCA_017140155.1). Taxonomy (NCBI): domain Eukaryota; kingdom Fungi; phylum Ascomycota; class Sordariomycetes; order Hypocreales; family Nectriaceae; genus Fusarium; species Fusarium devonianum. The sequence goes on from JADBHU010000930.1 coordinate 7,919, forward strand.
AACAGTTAGTTGATAGACCTTTGTGTACGGCGTCAAAAGCATTTGGAGGCCTTCACATACCGAGAGCAAAAGCGATAGAGAACTCCCACGAGGGGGCATATCTTTGATCCTTCTCAAACTTTTCCATCTTTTCAATTTCACTCGCCGTCTTGTCCGTCTTCTCCGTCACGTCCTGAACAATCACTTCCTCCGCATCTGGCGTCGTTCCCGCAAGGGTGATGCGCACCGGATCACCGATTCTGAAGCCCGTCGCATCCTGAAATGCTCTGGTCATCATAACGACATTGGGGCTCAGGTTCTTCTCGGGCAGAATCCACAGCGAGGCTTCCCGCTGCAGGTCTTCCTGGGGCCCTTCGTCTCTGGCATCGCGGGCATTGCCTCCGCGCCTCTCGACAAGACAATGCTTGCCATTCTCGAGGTTTCCGTTGAGTGATAGCAGGGTGTCCTTGCTAACGTAGATGCGGGCTGCGCCGAGCAGACTCGCTTTTTCAAGGCTTGTGTTGGCAAGAGGCCGAACCTTTGCGTCGATGCTCTTTGCGAGCATGACTGGGGGGAGGGGACTGAATGAAAGGAAGTGTTCGCTGATTAAATCAAATTTATGCAACGTTAGGTCTGTGATTAATTGTTGCCCGTGGCTGACAAGCGCATGCCTTGTAATTTTTGTAGATGGAAAGAACTATTCAGTGGTAAGGTGGGGAGGCAAGTGCGAGGAAACTTCCCCCCGCTAGGTACCTTCTATTAACCTCCACTGCCTGTAGGCTAGGTAGTAGGTATATGTGACTCAACTGGATTCCACTGATACTCAATTCTTGATAGTCCGATCCCAGACAAACTGGTACATATAGTACATGAAGAAGGCTTTACATAGGTACATCCCCGTGGCTCGAAAATAGCCCTTTTCCCCAGACAAATTCACATCTGCACGCTGTCGATCTGCCTTGGACCACTACCAAAGTCCTGGTATAGGTTTTCAGTCTCATATGTAGTAAACACGAAAGAAACTTATACAGTGATGAGGTTTCAGGTATCTACTATACATAAACTCATATTCAGTAAGCTCTGTTCGAATTTCGAGCAGATGTTGGATTACGAAGGTATTTTGTCGACGGTGTTGCGCTCACCAAAGACAACGAGTATAGACTGCAGTTCACGTAATCCCATTTGCTAAGCTTCATGACTGTGTTCCTAGTATTTTCTGAAACCGAAAGGCTAGGTTTCATCTCTTATAGTGTTGTCCTCTACTCAAAGTATCGAGCATCATGACTTCTCAAAGTGCCGTATCACCCGTGCCGTAAAATTCTTTGATGGGTTTTCCTTTAATTGAAGAATTCCTCCCCACCTTAGGTTGTCCTTCTGAACCGTCATTTTTCAGGGTCCGTCTTATACCCGCCGCTAAACCAATTCGGATCCCGGTCCAAACAATCCACCCAAGCTTCTTCCACTGCATCTAATGTCCATCTCGTCAAAACCTACCCTTCCATCCTCCCTCCAGACGTTCTCAATCCCCTCTATCCCAGGGCCTCCCATGTCCTCCCACATCCCGCCGCCCGGATGATCCGCCCTAAATGGCTTCCCACCGCCAAGGCGATCCTCGCCGCCCGAGCTAGATTTCTCACCTCTTCTTCGAATAACACCGACCCGCGATGGACAGTTCCTGGGAGGACGTCTACGCCTGGTGATCTGGACACCGTTGACGAGTTCGCGCAATGGAGGACGCCCCAGCCGGTAGACACTCCGGTCCTCGACCCTATCGAAGAGCAGAGTCGCACACAAGCCGTCTCGCGATATCGCAAACCCTCCGGCGCCGCGAAGCACTTGTTCACCATCGAGGGTCTCCCTACGTCCCTGCACTTCAGTGACTTTCAGCGTTTGTCACCGAAAGGCCTCTCCGGATGGAGTAGTGTTGTCAACGAGGGTAAGTATCTTCTTTGAGAGCCATCGTAGGCTTCACGTATTCACACCCACGACTAGTCTCGCAGGAACGCGACCCCTGGACCCTCGAGCCCCTCGGCACGTATCGTCTTTCTTTCTCCTCCGACGCCGCCGCCGAGCTCTACCAAGCAAAATTCGCCCGCCTCCTCCGTCTCGCCCAGATCAAGTTGCACTCCAGTACCGGCCTCTGGACCAGCCAGGTCCCCGTCTCGATGCGCGGCGAGGGCAACCTCGCCGAGGAGCTCGCAGCCTTCACCATCGCTCCGGGCTCGTTTCCCGGCGCTATTCACTACCGTCGCTCTCGAGTCAAGGGCAAGTGGCCCTGGCAGCGCCTGTTGGATCACATCGTCCGTCTCTCAGGGTTTCCCACCCGTTCAGCCGCTGTGCTGTTGCAGCTGCAGCACCCGACCATCTCCGCCGCCGAGCTCAGAAAGTTGATCGTGAAAGACGGTGCCGAGCGCAGCCACGCTTGGAAGGTCGGGATGCCGTATCACCTAACCCGCACTCTGAAGGAGGATCGGGCAATGCTCACCGAAGGCAGCACCCGTGTGGCCATCCAGCAAGACCTGAGCTTCCGGCACAAACTCGAGACCCGCTTCGTGCTAATCTGCGAGGGCTCTGAAACCGCCTGGAGGTTTATTCGTAGCTGGAACCAGCGCACACTCGAGGGCGATACCGAGAGGAAGGGTGGCAGTCGAACGACTCTGACGGCATCATATCTTGAAATTTAGCGGACTGTACAAGATGGAACCAATACTAAAACCTGGAAATGCTCAAGATAGCTCACTTTCTCCGCCTGACGTCCATTATTGGCTCTTTGTAGCTGCATATCGAGCACCTATACTTCCTGTGCAGCTTTCTTTGCCTGTTCCACTTCTATTGCATTTTCTTCCGCGAAATATCTCTTTCAATGTGACCCGCAAGTTGGAAATTGGGCCGCAAACAGGCACGTAACGAAAGCAATGTATATTAGACCCAGATCAAAAACCGAAACTCCAGACCGGATTTGCTCTCTAAGATGGGGTGGAAAGTAGCTCGGGGTAGAATGTGACATGACAAAACCCTCCCGCAATGTCGCATCTCCTCTTCATCGTGGCTGAGATCGCCGTACTGCTCAACTCGGCCATCCATTCCACTCTTTCGAATCCTCCCATCCCAAACGGGCGAGTGCTCTTCCCCGCTCTCTTACGTCAACTCTCCAACTCTCGCAGGCATGCGGATACGACACAGCGTGCCGAGTTAACAAAGTTATAAGTTTAATAAAGGACGGCAAACGGAGAAATGACAGATACAGACTCCTCGGGGGTATTTCAATTTAGCAGCACTTGCTGCCACCACCTTCGCTCTTATCGCCGACGTTGACACCGCCCGCCGAGGGTTGCTCGTTCTTGGAGTTGTCGATGAGTCGCTTTTTGATGTCGGCGGCTAGGCTGTAGAAGGCCTTGTCGATGTTGATGTTGCTCTTGGCCGAGACCTCGAGGAAGGGAATGCCGAGCTCGTCGGCGAGGGCCTGACCTTGCTCGGTGGAAACGACGCGCTTCTCCTCCCAGTCGCACTTGTTGCCAATGAGAATCTTGTTGACGCCCTCTGTGGCGTGTTGCTCGACGTTCTGGAACCAGGTCCGGATGTCTGCAAGGGTGTTAGCTAAATGTCAGCAAATTCTCAACACTTGCGCGTGAGTTGGTAGCGTTGGTGTCCGTTGAGAGAGGGGCAAAAGGACAGTCGGCAAATGAGGGGGTCGGGGATGAAGCGGCAGTGACCTCGTCGGTACATAGTAAAGGGCAGTATGGATCGAGTCGAGACACAGACGACGGGAAGACGTACTGTTGAAAGAGCGCTCGTCGGTGACGTCGTACACCAGCAGGATGCCCATGGCACCGCGGTAGTAGGCAGTGGTGATGGTACGGAAGCGCTCCTGGCCGGCGGTATCCCAGATCTGCAGCTTGACGCGCTTTCCATCGAGCTCAATGGTCCTGATCTTGAAGTCGATACCGATGGTGGTGATGAAGGAGGGGGTGAAGGAGTCTTCGCTGAATCGCAGCAGACAGCACGACTTGCCGACGCCGGAGTCGCCTATCAGGAGGAGCTTGATCTAGATTGCGATGGAGGGTCAGCGTGAGCCATTTCCTCCCAATGACAGATAGATAGAGAAGCGATCACCAGCTGCCGCGCAGCGGTTGAGGCGTCGCAAGTTCTACATCGTCGTTGTTGGGGTTGGTTCGAGACAACCCAGCGAGACGCAGGGGGCGGGCTTGTGGGCGGTGGGGGAGTCTGTCTAGGTGTCGTACCAGGAAATCATAGTTGCGATTACTCGACATGATGACGGGGAGCAGCAGAAGCAGCTACGGGCGAGCGAGGAGAAGATGGCGACGATGGCGACGGAGGGAGACGGTAGCGGAGGAGACGGAGAGGGGGAATGAAGATAAGCGAAAAGGTCGACGCTCGTCGAGGAAGTGAAGTTCGATGTTGGAAGACGAGAAGGAGTTTGGTCGCGGCACAAGTTGGAGACGATTTGGCAGGCGAGGTATGGTGCAGGGGGATGGATACTAGCAACTTAGGCCTACCTTACTCACCTGGGAAATGGATAACTTGTATTTAGGTGCTTAATGCCAGGCGCCCCCTCGGCAGGTGACGAAGGCGGGCGGGTGCTAATGCGTGCGTACAGGGGCTGAGGGGCCCCGAAATGGTCCCCCTACGTACCAGGCTCGGGGCGGCCACAGCGCTAGAGGCAGGGGACGGCGGCTGGCTGGGCCTTTTCCAGTGGACAAGTAGCGGTTTGGGCAGTTGAAAATTGGCTCTCAGCTGCGACAGGGACTTGGAACTAAGGCATCATTGTTGCGAGTAGTAAGTAATAGAGAAGAAGCCCTGCAGACGCGGCAGAAACCAGTCCAGAATAAGATGCCTACAGTATCCAAGGCACCTAGGCGGAAACAAGACGGACTAAAAACGTGCGCCAACAAAGTCACCAACATTAGCTGCATCTGATGATCGGGTGCGAACAAGCTTTGGTTGCACTCGGGTATCGCGACCGTGGAAAGCAGATGGGACGTGGTTGATACCATCAACGGATACTCACTGAATCAATCAAACGGTTATATCTGGGGGTTAGAACATATAATACAAGTGCTCTGAAAGTTATGGAGAATGAGACCTCAGCGCAAGATAACTACGCCTGTCAACATACCCGAGGCGAACAAATTACCAAAGCTTAGTACCAAAGCCACTGAACCGAAAGGCTGTGAAACCAACGGCTTATTTACTCGCCCGCGAACGTTGTCCTTTGACCCAGCTGTCAAAACGGTGGGTATCACAGCAGTAAAAGCCAACCCCCCGAGGAACAAACGTCGCCGTTTTGGATAAACGATACAACGCATCACGGGTGTGAAAGTCCTCCAGGCAACAAAAATGCGTCGAGTTTTCCACTTTCGCCCCTTGCTCTCCCACGTCATCGTCCTGGGGGATGGGAAGTATCTGTCACGAGATACTCTGTTCAAACGGGGGAAAGCTGAGAATATCACCATCACAGCCACACCCGATACGGGTTGCCTTGCCACACATGGCGTTTGCATTTCACCCCCTCTTGTTAGACGACATCATGCGTTCGGAGTTTCTGCTCTACAGTTTCCGCTTCTCTCTACCTCATCCTTTTCTCAATGCATCAAGGCCTCTATGTAAGATGATCAAGTCACAGGAGGCGCGCAACCGGATGAGTTCACATACCTGGCCGACTGTGAAAACTCACGGCCAATCACAAACTAGAATGAATTAGAAAAGACATAACGTGGTTAATAAGCATACTAATCATCTAAGTATACTAATTAAAAATTCTAGCCTCTAAACTTCAAATCTATTTAAAAATATAATAAACTATCTAATTAATTAAAACTA
>JADBHU010000932.1:0-28267 GCA_017140155.1 Fusarium devonianum
CTATTAATATAATTTCTTTACCGTAATAAGCCTCACTAGTATTATTACTTATTAAGAGACGTGACTTCTTACTTCGCTCGAACCTAACGCCTTATAGCCCTGCTAATATAAACCTAGTACGGACTAGTTTATCCCTTAGAAAACGTAACCGTCATAGATAGCGTGTTTCTATTTCTTAGCTATTATAGCTCGCTAGCTAGAGGAAGAAAAGTGGTTGAGTAGTATATTTGGGTACGGACTTATGGAATCTATTAAGTCGGCGGCTTTCTAGCAAAACTTAATAGAATTCTATGCACTAGAGTCGCCTTATTTAATCCCTCTTAGCTTTAATAGGCTTTAGATAACCTTAGTTATTTCTATAAGTGCCCTCTCTACGTAACTTAAGCTATACTTATGGAATCCTTTAAATTAATATATTTTTCGCATATATCGATAGAATTCTATCCGCTAGAGGCGCTTTATTTAGTCCCTCCAAGATTTAATAGGCTTTGGATATCTTAGGTTATTTCTATAGGTACCCTCTCTGAGTATCTTAAGTTATACTTATGGAATCCTTGAAAGTAATAGTATCCTAGTATATCTCGATAGCGTCCTATCTAATAAAATCGCCTATCTAATCTCTACTAATTTTAGAAGGCTTAATATATCCAGGGTTATTTCCATAGATGCCTACTATATATAACTTAAGCTGTAGTTATGGAATCTTCTAAATCGATAGTTTTCTAGTATATTTTAATAAGACTCTATCTGCTAGAGTCGCCTTGCTTAAGATCTTTTTAACTTAACAGGCTTTAGACACCCTGGGTTGTTTTTATAGATATACCTACTCTTTATATATCTTAGGTTATAGTTATGGAATCTTTTAAATTAATAGCTTTCTATTATAGCTCTAGAGAATACGCTCCTATAAGGTTATTTTAGTTAGTTTCTATTAATTTTAATAGGCTAAAGCCGTCCTAGATTAATTCTATAGATACACCTCTATATAACTTAAGATATAGTTATAGATTTATTTAAACTAACGATTTCTAATAATAACTTAGTAGAATACTCTTATTTAAGAGTATTATAGTTAATTTCTACTATTTTTAATAAGTTAAAGACGCCCTAGGTTATTTCTATAAATATACTCTCTCTATAGAACTCAAGTTATAGTTATGGAATCTTTTCAATTAAGAGTTCTCGATAATAAGTTAGTAGAATACTCTGCTTAAAAGGCGTTTTTATTAAGTTCTACTATTTATAAGAGATCAAATACATTGTGGGTTATTTCCATAGGTATCTTGTATTTACTTTAGTATAAACTTATAGAATCCTCTAAGTCTAGGGTTTTCTACTATTTCTTAATAGAGCCCTTCTTATTACGGTCCTCTTAGTTAGTTTCTATTATGCTTAATAGGCTAACAACGTCCTGGGTTATTTCCATAGGTACCTCTTATTTACTTATATATAAACTTATGGAATCTTCCAAGTTAAGGATTTTCTACTATTTCTTTTTAGAGCTATAACTATTACGGTCGTCTTATTTAGTTTCTATTATATTTAGTAGCCTAAGGGGTTCTAAGTTACTTCCATAGATACCTTGTATTTACTTAAGTATGAACTTATAGAATCTTTTAATTCAGGACCTTTCTACTATATCCTAGTAGAGTCCTCTCCTCTAGTATTATTTTAGTTAGTTTCTAGTCACTATAGGGAGCTATAGACGTCTTAAGCTATTTCCATAGATGCCCTCTTGTTACTTAAATACAGACTTATGGAATTATTTGAGTTAAGAGGTTCTAAGTATACCCTTATAAATTCCTCTCTAATAGGGCCGTCTTAGCTACTTCCCACTAACTATTACGAGTTATACTCGTTTTAGGCCATTTCCATAGATACCTTCTATTCACTTAAGTATAGACTTATGGAATCATCTGGGTTAAGGATTTTCAACTATGACTTTGTAAATTCCTCTCTAATAGGGCCGTCTTAGCTAACTCTTAGGAACCATTACGAGTTATATTCGTTTTAGGCCATTTCCATAGATACCCTCTAATCACCTAAGTATGGACTTATGGAATCATCTGGGTTAAGGGTTTTCGACTGCACCTCAGTCGAATCATACCCGCTAGAGTCGTTTTAGTTGGTCTCTATTAACTATGGTGAGCTATGGGTGTCTTGGGTCATTTCCATATGTAGTCTGATTTCTGTACCCTCTACATATAAACTGCTCGTTGCTCTGTAAACTGCTTATTGCTGTCTCAAAGGCAGAGTATTTCTATATTAATCGCTGCTGGCGCATCTCACCTGAACATCCGACTCTCTGAACCAGCGCGTACCCTCACTATTGTTATCTTTCCTGACCTTAGTAGTACTTTGCTTATTGAGCGGTCATGCTAGTCAGCTCCTTTTGCTATGCCGTTATATCCCACTTAGCAAATCTGCCCCTAGATAGCGCCTGCTTCTCTATACCATCAGCAGCCGAATAACTTTTTACTATGATTCCTTAGTTAGGCCTGGAGTCGTCGCTCTCTTGTTGAGCCCGTATCTTATCTGTATGATATTATCACAGCAGGATGACTGATCTCTGCTATATAGAGTGCCAGTCTCTCTCTCCTCGCTGGCTCTCAACTAGTCTTCTCTCGATTCCTCTGCAGCAAGTCTTCGTTATATATTAGCTCGGACTCTATTTAAGTACCTCCAAGTCCCCGCTTCTCTGACGGCTACTCAATAAGTCTCCATCTCATCATCCTCATCACGCCAGGCATATCATCATTTACCTCTCTCAGTCGTGCAAAAACGTCAGAGCTACTTAAATGCGCAGGCAAGAAGAACATCAGTAGTGAGTCCACAAAACAACCTTTTACAGCAACTCCATTGCTTCTAATTTTCCAAGGCACAGCCTCAATAATTCCAACCATCCAGTTATTCTCGAGTACTACCATATCTGCTCTGGCTACAGACCTATCTCACTAGCATACTAACATTACGTTTCATTCCATCTCCAGATGCGGCGCTTAAGTTAGGGCCTCATGGGTAAGAGTCTCTAAAGAGCGGTTCTATAAGGTCACACTCTATAGAACCACCTATTTAAGAATAGCTCTATAGAATTACGTTCCATGTTGTTATTCTCTAAGGAAACCCGATTCTACTGAGAGTGGCTCGATCGAATGACACTCGATGGATTCACGACTCTCTTACGATTTGCTCTAGGGAATCACCTTGTATAGAATTAGCCTTCCGTTGAGAATGCCACCATGGAATGGCAAATTGATAGTGGCTCCATGAGATCATCCCTATGGAATCAGCTATGGAGAGTCTCTCTATAGAATCACCCTTCCTGGGAAGTGGCTTTATGAAATTACCCCCCTTAAATCTACTCCCTATGGAATTACTCCCGATAGAATCACCCTTCCTAGGAAGTGGCTTTATTAAGTCACTCTCCATAGAATCACTATTAAGAGTAGCTCCATAGAATTGCCCTCGGCATGCACGTATCACGGTCGGACTTGTATCGAGTCCCTGTTTATTCTAATCTGTTATCAGATCCCAAGTCACCAACACTCCCACCAACGTGAGATCAGGTATATCTGCCCCTCGTCTCGTATATAAGTATCCTATCGTTCTATGACCCTTTGGTTGAGGGTATCTGCCCCTAATATTGATCCACTGCTCCTCTGAGCCGAAACACTCGCACCCTTCCATCTACGAGTTCGCAAAACGCTTCTAGGTAATCGTCTGTTCACGAAGATGGCCATTAGTGAGCTAGTTGGCTTCGAGGTCGTTCTCCTTACTCAATTTCACATTCACACAAAATCTTCCGATATTGCTCCTCGTATTGCGCTCCTCATCGTCGTCGGCCCCAGCGCTCGCCTAGGCCCAGAGAGAGTCGTGCATCGCGTCCGTCTAGGAGCTTTTAACCATTAGACTGTATCGAGTCTACTGAAGGCCCAGTGGTGTTCCCTCTCAAAACGAAGTTACTCTGTCTCGTTTATCCTCGGCTGGAAAATGCCCCATGTAAACTGCTCGTTGCTCTCTCAAAGGCAAGGTGCTTCCTCGATAGTAAAGAACACTGTTTCTTTCAAGGGTAATATTCTCTCGATACTATGACGGCTGATTCTGGTAGGCCTACTTTGGGGGGCGAAGAAAATGACTACCAAGAGGTAGACAAACTGCCATCAAATCAAGCTCTATGACTGTGAGGTTAGGCTTGACTGCTTTGCACGGTCCGTTGGCAAAACAGGCTCTAGGCTGAACGCTGAAGTCTGTCAACAAGGGGCAGAAAAAGAAGCTGAGAGCAGAAGGACGGAGTTGGGCCTCAAATAAAAGTTAACAGAAGACAACTTATCATCAGGTCGAAGGCCAATCGGAGCCTCTGTAGTATGGGAGACGCATATCAGCCAGCGGTAGTCCACACTATGCGAGGGACAGACGAGGGCAAAGGCCCCGATGCTTGTTAAAGAACACATGAGCAAGAAAAGGGCGACGATTTGGCGTGGAGAAGGGAGACGCGACGAGATGATGGCCCCAAGGGAGCTTGTAGTCGCATTCGCAGATGGGGGGCCCCGGGAAGCCTATTGAAACTAGGATCGCAGGTAGCGCGCCTGAGGAATTTCAAAGCGAGGAATAAGGTGAGGAGAAAGATGAAGTTTTTCCAAAGTGAGGAATTTCAAGTGAGGAAATTTAAGTGAGGAATTCCAAAGTGAGGAATTCAGAAGTGAGGAATTCAGAAGTGAGGAATTCAGAAGTGAGGAACAAGGTGAGGAAAAGTAGTGAGGAAACTGTTTTTGGGTCTTATCGGTAGCTCTGCAGAGCGTGTCAGGTTAGTGGTCTTTCTGGGAGGGAACTGTATGAGTGATAAATTCGACGAAGTTGGATATGGTGGTAGTATGTATTAATCGGCGAAAAACCATCTTCGCAGCTCCTAAACACCGCTATCATTCTATCATCGTTTCCCTTCCACGCATATTTATATTTCTTAGCAGCACCCTCCCATTCCCTTCCTCATACTTCCTTTTAGCCACGGCGCTATCCTAGAGTAAATATTAGAGAACTCGCCCTCCTTAGGTTCGTCTACTGCGGATATCCCGCCCTATATGCATCCTAGTCCTCTGGTTAAGTCTCTATCAAGGTTTATTCATTAGCTTGGCGTTCTTGAACATAAGTATCTGATAGCATCGTCGTTTCTAAGTCTCACCTAGTTAGGAAGCTTACTAGTGTATTCACCGCAAAGTATCGGCGGTACTTGAACCGGCCACATCAAGGTTCGGTCTTTCTCTGCACACGCTTTCGTCAAATCTTACTGCATTTCGACTCTTGTCTCTTGGCTCTGCTGGGAATTAAGTCCTCTGGGCAATCAAGCTATCAATTCCTCGCTCTGGTTGTGCACGCGGGGACCAGAATCCGCAAAGGTCAAGCAGACTGCCGACCATGCTCTTACATATCGAGTTCTCAAAAGATAGCAATAAGGTACACAAATGCAGACCTTTATGAACCATCGACAGCAAGTATTTAACCCTGATTTTAAGATCCTATAGATCAACTATATCCTCTAATATAGCCCGTTTTTTGTCTTTTATTAAGTGAAAGAGACAGCTACTTGAAGAAATAATTAGTTCTTAGCGAAATGAAGCAATCAAACGGCCAAGCAGAAGGCCATCCCGAGACCTATGTCTAGTAATATAGGCATCATAATATACTATGAGCCGCCTCAACTTATGTCAAATCTCTGGCGGAGATTTGTGTTATTCTGCAGTTCATGCCCGCTTCCGTTCTCACGCCCATGCAAAATACTCGCTCTAGTTCGACAGATTCGGTTGCGACAGTTGGATCTGAACTGCTCCTCAAGACTAAAAACTCCTCTTATGTTAAAGCGATGCTCCTGCGGCCAGCTTCATAACTGCGATAGCCGACAAGACAATCGACGACCGTGTTACCCTGGGTACTAGTCCGGGTGTGCCAACATATCCCATCATCTCAACGGATCAACATGATTGACTCAGTCTTAATCTATTCTCCAGTTCTATCATTACAGGCAAGGCCAGCGCAAGCCTCGCAAACGATATCTCAGCACGCCCGAGCCAAGCGATTCAGCATCGGTATCGTGAATGCGGGGAGCGCAGAGGATACCGGTTCCTGGCACAGGCATGATCTGGCTCGGCCTTCTTCAATCAGGGTTAGGGTTAGGGTTGGGGTTAAAATACTGTTGCTGCTGGGCAACCGAAAGCTTTAGAAGCTCGAATCTAGGTGCCGAAGGAAGCTCCGAAATAAGCCAGCGCAAACTGAGAGACATGATGCTCCAAAGGGGGAGACCTTGACGTCTTTTGCGATAGCAACATGACTACTTCGTACTTCAAGACCCTAGACAAAGGTAGAGGCAGGCAGACCTAAGACATAAGCATTGGACGCGGATCTCTTCGGCAGACATGATTATGTCAGTTTTGAACTCTCCCAGCACGAACAAACTGCCTTGCATGGTTACTTATGATACCGCTAGACACGGCTGTTAGCACTTTAGGTCGTGGTCAAGGTGTGAATGTAATAGTGAATTAGCTACGCCATAGGACCTCTGCGATACTATCGCACTTTTCCACGTTCATAGGTAAATTAACGCTTGCCGGTCCAAGTCTTGCTTATGTATAGGATAATCTTGAGCTGTGCTTATGGTAATATCAGTCCATGGTTATCTAAGGAAGTTAAAAAGCAAGGAAACAAGGAACTATGATATTTGGAAGGTACAACTACTAGAAGAGACGGGGGTTGAGTCGACAACGGCAAGGTTTGCGTGCAATGAGGTGCGGGAAGAGGCTCTAGGCGTATCAAAGTCAGGGCGTTCTTGCGCCCACATGGAGTCTTTGCGGGCTATGATTTCCGCTTTCTAAAGCCATCGTGCCGTTTGGAGAGGGGTTATTAGGTGACGACTAGAGGAGGCCCCAGCACCCTGCCTTTGAGGGAGCAACCAGTAGCTTACATGGTGTCTTTTCTATCTCCTTATTTGCGATCCATCTCGATAGTGGTGTCGAGGTCATTCAAAGACTGGCCGTCCGGAGCCTCTTTACTAGACAATGGAGAACTAAAAGCAAGCGATGTCAGCTCGAACCACTAGAGCAGAGGACCCTTTGGGATTGCGGTCAGATTCTTCAAAAAACAGTATAGAATAAAGTTAGTTTTGAAGTAACAACGATTCCGTCCGTAAAGGCTTGAAAAAGGTGGCTTCTTTGTAGCGGATGCTTGGATGTAGACGATCTCGTCGTAGTAGGGAGGAAAGGCGGCCGCAGGTCGTAATGGAGGCTTTGGCGGAGTATCGAAAGGTAAGCAAAGATTGGGAACGAAGGCCATACCTACGCGGCAATTGATCTGTCGCGGCCAATCTATTTGGATTAGAATAGCTCGCGCAGGCTTGCTGTGGTGGTGTGTGTGATGGCTGGGGTCAGTAGGCGTCGGGGAAAATATGATGCTAGTGTTATAGATGGTGATAGAGACAGATGGTGATGATCTAGAGTGCTCGAGAAGCTGGGTGCGACTGCGTGTGGCGGTCAGCTCCTCTTTGAGTGATTCTTAATGAAGTCTAGATAGTAGATGCAATGCATTGTAACTCGTGTTAAAGTTATGAAACATCAAAAATAACGAGCTAATTGGGATAATAAGGTGATGTAAGTGAGAGAATTGATTAGACATATTGATACTTGACGCAGGCGGGTTAGGATTGCCCAAAGTTGTTTCAGGTTGGGGACGTGATTCGACGTGAGGAAGATGTTATCAATGCAGTCCAAGTTGGGTTGTTGAGGCAGGATTAGGGCGAGTGGAATTCTGCCGATGATAATAAATAAGATCAGCATGGGTATGGTGGACGACTAAGAGAGGGGAGATAAGACTTGAGTTATGGCAGTTAAACATGGACTGAAGTGATTAATATCAGTGGATATAGTCTATGGAGATAGCTTGGAACTTGGTGGCATGCATGAACATCATTTATTCCATCATAAGAAAATATAGAGGGCTTGCCGTGCAATGATATGGCCAGTGAACCTGAGGGTGGCCACGCCAGAAGTTACAGAGAGCAGAGTGAGAAGCGACGGCACGGGAATCAATACTGTTGGCCCTGATCAGTCTCTCTGGCAGTGCTAGAGCGCAGTGTAGGAAAGGTAACAAGTGCTGATGTTTGGAGTTGAGATATAGCTGACGCCTGGTGCTATGGATGGTGATGGGTATCATGAGTGGTTCATGAGGTGGGCGGAATGTGGGAGCGAGACATAGAATAAGATAAGCGGAGAAACGAGGGCGGCGGATGATATTGAATTTTGAATCAACAAAAGCTAGAGCTAATAGTGAACCGCGATATAGAATGAGGGATATTAATGAATCGAGGCTGCCGTGAGCTGGCCTAGACGGGCTTGTTCGATAGTAAGTGTCTTCGTCGGAGCTGGGGCAAGCGCCTCCGTGGACTGCCTATTCAGAGTTATAGAATCGGTGAGATCGTTGACTTCATATCGAAGATAGGCCTGATTAGCATTGATATGGTCGTGGAACACTTCCGACTCGAACGATGGCTTGAGCGACTGGAGCACCTATGTCGGTCATAATCGTTTAATCGCGTTAATCGTATCACACCTTCGCTGTTCACAGCTTTCTTGTTGCTCGGTGTTCTAAAAGTCTGGAGATAGACGACGGAGAACCGAAGGGCCATGCGGCAGAATGTCCAGAGGCGGAGGCGGCGGAGCCAGAAACAAATGCAGAGTGAGATCGAGCCAATATAATGATTAAGGAATCGATGAGGAATATGAGGGACCAGATACGAGCGTTTCCAGTGACCAGTAAGCCAAGGGGATTAAAGATCGAAGTAATATATGGAGACGAAGAGAGCAGGGCAGCGAGAGGTCAAGAATATCAAGGTGACCGAAGTGATTGTGGCAGATTACCTAAGCTGGAGACGAGGAAGATGTGAGCGGTTGAGGACTAGCAGAGTCTATAGAAGAGCGACAGTTTGGAGTATAATATTTGATTCGGCCCTCTAGAAGAAAAATAGAAATGATTAGCTAAACGAATTAGAAAGTGCGGATAAGAATAGCTCGAATATACCTATTAATATCCTCAAGGGGAAAGGGATAGCAAGGAATAAGTATAGTTAGTTCAGGCATAGATACCTTTTCATGGTAGCCTGCCTCTCTACGTGATACAAACTAGAGGGCGCCAAAGTCAAGAAGGATTGATATTGAACTATCACAAAGACCTATTGTGACGGACGATAGCTATTATCCAGATACACATCGCGCGTAACGGCGAATAGAGAGACGAAAATGATAAAGAGGTAAGCATGGTAAAGAAGAGAGAGGACGACAAAGACGAAGACGAGACGAAACCACACAAGCTACTTGGAATACTTCGGCGCTTACGGTGGACCGATACCGCTCAAAGATGAGATCGACTTGACGTCGACTTCCGCGTCTGGCCTCTTTGTCGGCTGAACTAACGGCTACCGGGTCGGCTTTCTCACCGCTATACAGCCTGGCCGGTGACTCCAGGAACCGTCTCTGTTGCCGCCTGAGCAGTACCACTCACCCTCATCGACGGTGTAGACTTGAAGTAGTTAGTCTTGGTGGCCAGACGAGAAGCTGGAACGGGCTCAGTCACAGGTTTATGCGCTCTCTGCTCCGACGCAGCAATTCCAGGATCATCACTAACTACTTCTTGAAGGCTGCATCTGGGGCTTGAGGCAGATCTTGAGGCACTGGAGATGGCGCAGCCTGAGTCGTTTCTGTACTTTTTTCTCTATAGTAAGAGCGCTATTGCGCTGTTCTGGTGGCTATCTTGTGGAAAAGGATGGGTCGTTATTGCTCTTGTTCTTTTTATTATTGCTCTATGGGTTGCGATAGAGTGATCTCCCGCTTATTGCTAAATTAGTCGCTTCTTGGCTTTTTCTGCTGGGCGGAGGCTAGGAAACGGATGATGTGGGTATAGAAATCAAGGGAGCCTGAGCGACTTTAGTAACTATACCCCATTGCCTGATAATTTAAGTAACCTGATTATCTAGTACGCAGACGCAAAGGATATAGTGAGGAGGACGAAGCACGATATAATTAGCTAATGCGAATATGGCAAGCTTGAGTAATAAATTCTGAGCAATAGCGGAAATCTGACCTGGATGGATTGCAGAGTATAATAGAATGTGCTAGTCTGCTACGGCGATGAGTTTATTTAGAGTCGATATACGGTGCCGCAGTATCGCCCTTTTCCGCCTGTGCCTGACCATAAGTTGAGGGATGTGGGGGTTGTGTATGAACAGTATAACTTTGTTTGTATCGTTGGTCTTTTGAAAGCTTGGGATTCGCTAGTCCTGCGTTTTTTGCTCGTGTATAAATGCATCTATGGCTAAGATATATAAGTCTATCTAATCGGTTCGGATAACTACTATTTACTTGCTACTTGAGGTGCGTACACTCTTATCTATACCTAGACTTTCCTAAATCCTAAGCTACCTCATACCCCCCATATCGAGCACCTTGAGTTTACGCCCCATCTCTGCTACGCTATCCTCGACGTCTTTGCATCGGCCGACGTTAATTACAGGGGTGTTCAACTTCTACTCGTCGACGGACAGACATAGGGTAGGTTCGCTTGGCGTGGGGCTCAACAGTCAGTCGGCCATTCTGGGGATCAATGCAATGGCCGTCCATCTTCATATTGGATAACCAACTCTGATCATCGCCATACTCAGAGGTAGACCCAGACCAAGGGCATTATGTAGTCCGGGGGGCTTCCTTGTATGCCGTGGTAATTGTAGGAGTCAAAAGGTACTTGAACAGAATAATTGCTGCTAACCATCACATACGACCATACCCATCGGAGAACTCGGGATCCCGTCCGCTCTCCTATAGATAAGCCGGTGAGGGGCGGATTAGTAGTTGGGTCGGTGACGACCAGCGAATCCCCGCTGTTGTATGTTTTTTGTGCCTTTATTTTTGTTGAGACTTGATTGGTTAATCTCTTTTGGGTGCAGGATCTCTGTAGCCTCCATGGCCTTCTCGTTTGGAGACGCATTTCCATCACCCAGTCAAAGTGAGTTACCAATGCATAGGAGCGTTAGCAAAGACACACGAGAAGAGAAGGCAAGTAATACTTTTGCCACGATCGTACTCTGCTTCCGGGCTTGTCACGAGCGGAACTAGGAAGAAGCGGCTTATCACGTGCTGAGCAATGAACATTTCGCGGCTCGTCATGTGCTGAGCTAAAAAAAAAAAGAAGATGCTCATCACGTGCGCGGCCATGGAAGATAGCTAGTCACGTGCAGAGCAACGGCTGCGTCGCGCTTTCCTCATCATCTTGCGAGGCGGTACTAACTAGATGATGTTGCCCTGAGGATGTCGTGCGAAGAGAGTCAATGGCGACACATCAACTCGGGTCGATGGGGATTATTGAAAGGAATCGTCGCGATGGTGGAGATGCCTATGACTCGAGCGAGACGACAAAGGGAGTCACGCTCGTCTGACGGTCAGGCCTCGTCATCCGGGTCACGGACTGTATAGTATGGATAGATTCATGAGGCGTTGTGAAAGATCTCCGACCCGGATCTCTTTAAAACTCTTGAGGCTTTGGCTTTGACCCCGGATCAGACGAGGTCGGCCTCATTGAGATGGTCTATCGTGGAGTGCCTCCGACGAGGTCAAAGATGGAGTTAGGTCTGGATAAATTCGATTAATTGGACACTTGGGTATGATGAGTAACGGAGATGGCCGTAGAGAAGAGAGCCTTGTCTCCTATATCCAACACCCGATTGTAATACACGCAGCACTAGCAATCTCTGTTTATCTATAAGAAGCACGGCTCTATAATAGCTAATGTAAGATACTTAAGTAAAACTATCCGTCGTATATATTCAACGAATCCCATCCTCGGGCGGACTAGACAGTCACGATATATATCGTTATCGGCAACGCTAGGGAGTGTTTGATTAACTAGTACCGCTAATAGGCCATATTTCCCGTCCAGGTAGTTGGACAATAGCCGCTAGACAAGCTGCTATGAGAGAACAGGAATATCGCCCCATGCCTCACACGGTCTGCATCGACTGTCTCAAGTCTATATACTCTTGTGTGTTTGGGTCGTCGCAGCTAAGGTTGGCCTCACTCAATTGCTCGTTTTATATCCCTAGTGATCACACAGATGTAATTCAAGACTCGACCGCGTGACTTTCCCCGGAACTTGGCGTTTAGTAGCATGACATGGGCACCTAGACCAAAGGCTTGCTCCTTGCGACTTGAGGTATAGGTGCACCGGAGCGTCCTCTCGTCGTCCTCTATTAGTGAGCCCAGCACCGGCAGATATAGTAGCTTGCCGCCTGTGCCGACCCGGAAGCTTTCTGCGACGTCGCTGAGGAGCCTGGTCTGGCGTTATGTCGTCTCGTGGAGGATATGCTATGGACTTGGATGATTAGCGGGTGCATTATATTGCCGACCGGGCTGCTGTGAAGCTGCTGATAAGTTGTTAGAAGCAGGGCAGAGACGTGGCTGCCGGCTTGGTAGACGATGGCCCATGGTTGTCAGCGGGTTGCACTTGTAGGCTGCTGAGATAGATACTTTGAGACCTTGGGATTGTGAAACCCCAGCCTTGTGTTCTTTGGTAACCCAATCGAGATACTCTCGGGGAGATTATCTCTACCGATACTAGCGTCATTCTTGAAGTCCACGGACCGCTAGAACCGGTCCAGGGGCTGCATGGGAGGCTCGGCTGGCTGGGAGACCGACTAGAAGTCCTACGTCAATCTATGGCTTGAAGAGTAACGAGCTGAGAGCGTGGGCAAGGATAGGCAAAACCACGAGAGTCATAGTCACGGCTGCGGCCTAGGCCATAAGGCGCGTTGGATGAGCGGCAATATGAAGGATATCGTTAAAGGAGACTCGGGAACTAAGAGTAAAGTTTAGAGATAAAGGTAGATAGGTAGTCTGAGAACTCTGGGGAGTCTCATAGTTTTCTATGCGGCGCCTCGGCGGGCAGATGAATAAAGGAGAATCGAGAGTGCTTGCACCTGGTGAGCGAGACTACCGGGAATAGAGAGACTAGATAGGGAGCCCTTTCTGTTTGGTTAAGATAATATCTTCTAGATAATATACGGCTTGGGATATGCCGCAGAATATTGATACTCGCGGGTGGTCAATTACAAGATCAGCAGATGTTCCTTTCATGACGCTTGCGAGAGGGATAACTCAATTGCGAATCTACCCTTATCCCTAGAGGCTCTCCTTATATTAGAATTCCGCAGACTATTACTCGTGAGTCAAAACCATCAAGGTCTTCCATAACGCCTCCAAACCCACCCTCTCAACCCATTAACATCCCTTCACCCTTCACCCTCTGACCAATAGCAACCTTCGATCGCCTTCTTCCACCAGAGCCGTCCCCGAACCAACTCCGCTCCGTCAACTAACCACTATCACTAGACATCGCTACGAGTCCTAACGCATTTTTGGTCTACAAAGAGACTCCTTTGCCTCCCTACCTCGGCCACCGAAGCTGGGAATATGTACTCTATCCTTTAAATACGAGCTCTAGCCAGAGCCTGTGTTAATACACTATTAGTTTATTACCTGGATTGCCTCCCTTGGCAAATACCAGGGCAGGGCGATTTAAATTTAGGCCATCTTCCTATAGCGTCCACTTGCCATCCCGAAGGTGAACTTTAATAATACGTGCTCTGCGGCCTCTATTGCCCTCTATGAAAGTGTCTGGTAACTCTCGTGATTATCCACACGGGTCGGAAGTAGCGACGAGCTGAAATGCATATCATTTGGGTGGCGCAAACCTCAGGAGATTAACCAGATCCGAGGATATACTTCAAGCTACTATACCCAGCGATTTAGATCAATACTACGTATGCCGGTAATATTCTCTAACTCGACCCTCGTCTTACGCAACTCAGCTCTTGAATGAAACCCCGAAAACGCAATAGGAAGAGCTATTGATCCGAATTGTCTAGTCATCATAGTAACATCATGAAACTCCCCAGCTGAAATTCCTCACTCAGAGTTCCTCACTCATTCCTTACTTTATAACTCCTCACTTGACTTTCCTCACCTACTTTTCCTTACTTATTACTTATTTTAAAATTCCTTACTTACTTTTCCTCACTTTTAATTCCACACTTGGTTTTCCTTATTTTAAATTCCTCACCTTAAATTCCTTACCTCAAATCCCCTACCTTAAATTCCTTACCTCAAATCCCATACCTCAAATCCCTTACCTATAGTAGCGCACCTTAGTCACTCTCGCCCAGTCCCGTGATCTGCTTTAGGTGCACCACCCAGTCCGGCGCCTGCTTCCTCATTAATGTCCTTGCCACGCTCTCGCAGTGCTTGTAGGCAGACCAGGCGTGCGCCTTCGCTACGTGCCCTTGAGGAGCGCGTGTGCTTCGCCTCGGTAGCGGTCTATCTCGTCGGAGCCCGTGCTAGAGCGCAGGGAATACGTCCATTTCGTCGGCGGGCAACGTAAACTGACTAATATTGGTCGGGTCTCAGGAGGTGCGATAGATAGTTGTGTTGCTTCCTACTGGGGATGTCCACGTGGGTGTCTGTTCGGCACGGCTTCCGTGGAGGGTACGGCTGAGACAGGCAAATAATATGCAGGCGAGCGTAAGGATTGATGGGGCACTTTTTGGAATGCAAGTCCGATGTTGGCGACTAATGATATGGCTCTATGGATCGTTTTGGCGTTGATAGACTTGTTGAGAGACGGGATCAGCATCGCAACGACAAGGTAGGGGAGAAACAGTAACAAACGTCGAGAATGATATCCAGCTTACTAGTATACCCCGACTCGCGCACCAAGGCTTCAAAGCGGCCCCGCAATAGCTCTATGCGCTCAGCCGTCGACCTCGCGTCATAGAGACTCAGCTTCACGACGTGTCCCGAGGGCGTCATGAGACCAAAGGCACATTGCTTGACGGCTCTCGAGGTGTTGAGCACGAAACGAACTCACGCATGGTCCTTACGCCCTAGAGACGTGACGGCTGTAATTACTGCTTCTCATCCCGAAACTAGAGAGTGTCCGCAAACCGCAATTCGAGCGGTGGGCCTCTGGGAATCCGCGCCTACATAGAGTTGTATTCTATTAGCCAACATAAATTACTATGGTACGCTCTCTCAACGCTTGGCATCGTAGCAGAACATACTCTCTTGCTAGTGACATAAAGTCCACCGTTGCTGGTTGCTTGATTTGTGGCTGCGAGCTCTGGCAGAGGTTCAAGAGCAAATGTCCTTCCTCTTGTAGAAATAAGGCTCTTCTGTTTTTAGTGCTCCGGAGCAATGGCGTCACAGGCCCTGATACAGACTGTGATCGTGGATCACACCCACGTTGTCTACCGAGTATCCCAAATTCCAAGGTAGGGAAGTAAAAATCACCAGTTGCCCTAGATCATATATACATGCCACAGAGATTTCTTTCTATGAGGATCAGCCAGCGTCTGAGCTACTGGACGAGGGTTTGGTGCTTACTCTCGAGCCCGTCAGGCTTAAGCTGCCTACTCTAGTGGTCTTCTCGAGTGCTTGGTTGGCATGAGCGAATCGACCTCCGCTCTGAACAGGTCCTGTATATTAGTTCATTATCACGCTAGTCTCCGTTGCATCTGATCTGCCCACGAGGCGATTCGCGGGACAAAGTTATTTTCACCGACTCATATCTACACCATAGAGAGAGAACAGCAGAGCCTTACCCACTGGCATCCCTGGCCATTGATCGCCGGGCCCCCGGAGGACCGTATCCGCCCCGACCTAATCACGGCAATGGCTTATTCTCTGCCATAGCTCTCAGAGCTATCTTTAAAGGGCATGCGAGATCGGCCGGCGGTATTCAGGACGCTGTAGCCGTATCCCGAGGGAACGTGCAAAGATCTACTGGCGCAGTCTCGCAGTCACTAAAGTCTGAGCCTAACGACGGCCGCAGAGATCTGGTTTACGACCGACTGCAGCTGATAACGTTGACGTCGTACGTATGCTATGCTTAAGCAGCGACATTGGCGAGACAAGGAGCTGCTATAAGGCGAGCTTGTCATAGGATATTATGATGTAGCAAAAGGCGGACCTAGAAATAGGGATCATGTCGATGCTGTTGGAGACGATAATCTGAATGGGTTAATGGCGGCGATCAAGGTAGTGATGGCAGTGTTTCAGATAGGTCGCGATGCTCTCGCAGCTCGGCCTATAGATGGATGCTCCGCTGTGTTTTCTAATCACATCCTAGACAAGATATCAAAAAGCCTGCCGGATTTTCTATCGCTCCGCTATAGCTAGTATGACTCGCAAACGTCGTCGCCGCCGTCTTCGTCGCGGTCCGCTGATAACTAAATCGTTCGGTTTAGTAGAGTTAAAGTCACACCCGCTGGATCGCTAGCACAGACTTGGCCCTAACAAAGGAGAAAGAGAAGACGCGCGTCTAGAAGGTTTGCTTTTGGTGGTGTTGCATAGATGATGCGGTGCGAGGTTCTATCCTCCGGCAGTTGATCGATGGTAATCGCCTAAGAACCGCGAGATTAGCCGAGATTCTCTTCTATTAACCCGATAACTTGACGGCAGATGAGAGTTTGGCGGCAGATGGGCCCGCGGGTTGCCTTTGCTCGATACCCTTCTCAGCAAGGGTGCCCCTATCAGTGTTTCATTTTTTATGGTTCCCTGACCCCTAGGGCCCTATAGCATAGATACTATAAGAGGGGTTGCGGCACCCGAAACTTCCGCGGCACCCGAAACTTCCGCCCCACCGGGCTATAAGAAGCTAGAAAGGATCTATATGGAGAAAGGCAAGAACTAAATTATCAACTTCCTTACTCCTCTACTTTGCATACTCTAGACCCCTGATATCCTTAAAGAGTATAAGTATGCCTTTTCCCTTCTCAGTATATATGTCTCAGCTAACGCTTGACATAGTGCAGCTAACCTCTCTATTCGCTCTCGTTGGGCTTCAGGCGATAGCATGCCTAGGCGCCGCGACTTGCAATGCCAAGTCATTGGGTCCCGTCCCGGCTAGGTACGAGGCTGGCTATCAAGGCTGGGCTAAAAGGACTTGCCTAATTAATGGAGGCACCTTTAACCCCACCGCGGACGGCCTATATTGCTTCTTTCGAAACGATTATCCTGAAGGTTTTACTAAGATCTATCATCCGCTAGTAGCATCATCTACAGGCGGAGATAATGGCGAGCTGAGGACCAGCTGGGATTGCCTAGAGTATTAGTAGATTACCAAACGTCCAGCATATAATTATCAAGGCACAAAGGGTGGCTAGTCTTAGTTGGGAGGATATGTACAAAGACGCAGTTAGAGGGATCTAAAGCCGACGGTGATAGGAACACAGGCCTACAATCAATCAATAATATCACTTGCTCGTACGCCACCTATTCCTACTTAGACTACCCTCATCGTATGCACGATTTCTTCCCGCAAGATAGCCCCTAAGAAACCCCATTCACCTTTGTCTTTCTCGCACTACATCATATCTTTTGCCGCAGCGGAACTGAAGACGGGTGAATTGGTGTCCTTCAACGCAAGTCAGAAGCTGCGAGGACGCTATCGGCGTCGACGCTGTGCACATCGCCTTGGAGTCGGAAGGCCCAGTAACCAACGCCTGGACCGATGCGGGTGATACTAGTCAGCCTGCCGAAGATGGAGGTCATCGCCTGTCTGAAGGTCGAAGAGTAATTGATGACCTATAGTAATCGTATTTGAGGGAGTAACTCAGAAGCAAGTGAAATAGGGGGAAGGCCGGCGATAGCAGACTCTCAGAATGTGGATGTTTGGCAGTTAAGATGACATTCTACGTCTTGGCCAGTCAGTCTCGACCCTAGGTCTTGCTAGTTGTTGTAATAAAGAAGGCTATTGAGGTTGCGGAGCGGGCTTAGGCCAAAGGCTCTCAGTAGCCTACAGCCGTGCTAAGATATTCTGCCTCATCTCTAGTAGAGATCGGAGCTTAAAAGCATAAGTAAGGAAAAACAAGCAAGGAAAGCCAAGTGAGGAAAATTCAAAGTGAGGAAATTTCAGAGTGAGGAAAATTAAAGATGAGGAAAAGTAAGTGAGGAAAAGTAAATGAGGAAAAGGCAAGTGAGGAAAGTGAGGAAGTGAGGAAAATCGTAACTGAAGAAAATCGTAAGTGATGAAAATAAAAACAAGGAAAATTAACATGTGTGGAAAAAACAGAAGTGAGGGAAACACCGACGCGAGGTTCCCAGCTGACCCGGGAGTGATAGTGTCCGGTACGCATTCTATTCCTTGCTCTAGCTGATAATGGTCCCAGGAGCTAACATAACCTCCGTCACGCGTCATAGTCTGGAAGTACTCATCGGCTTTGCTAACATTAGCACTGCCCCCCGAGTTACCCACCATCGTCAACGTTCCCTCGCCCAAGAAGAGATCTCTGACAGCCCGTGCAACGCGTCAGTCACAGGCCAGTCACGATCATCAAACCATTCTGCGCCTCTACGGTGATGGGATCCTGTAATACCTTGAGCCTCATAGCAGAAGTTACCCACGGCATGGCTAGGTGGTATTATGTGGTCGAATCGCGTGAGCAGGATAAGCCTTATACTATCCTGCAAGGAGGACAGACGACCCAACTCTGTAGGTTCGCCATGACCGCTAGAAACGACTCATACCCAAGGCCTCCTGGTTCCTGGTTCAAAAGTCGAGCTTTCATCCGCCTTATAGCCATATGCAGCCTTTTCCACGCCCTCTTGCTATTTCGCGCCCGTATTTGATATATATGCCGCACCATCTTCAGCTGGCTCATCTATTTAACAACCGTGGCTGGTCAGTAACGAATAGGGATATTGTCTTATTGTTCTTTAGCCCCCCTCCGCGTGCATTGGTAAGACTGGGCGCCTCGCTATTAGTGCCTCGTGGCCGTTACCGAGATTATGATAGCTCAAGGGAAAAGGAAAACGATCAATTGCTAGAGCACCACGGGCTCACTATGCCGATCGGAAATCTATTATTTCTGTGCTTTGCCGCTTTAGCCTTGGCTGATATGGTCTTTTCCTGCCTGAACTTGTCCGGATCCTTAGATAATTTTTTAAGAGGAGTCCTAGCGTTAATGGAATTGATATCCGGCGGTTACTCATAGGATACTATGATGACATCAAATCATAGAGTCCGATGAGCATAGTCAAATCATAGAAGCCTATGAGTATAGTCAAATCATAGAAGCCTATGAGTATAGTCATATCATAGAGATCTATGAGTCCATAAAACCATAGATCTTTATGGTTGATACATAATCACCATCTATCCATGAGTTAGCACCCGTACAGAGCGAGGGGACGTCTATGACCGATTCGTCTCTGTATCTTATTCTCCCGCGACGGCTCTAGTCCTGTCCCGTCAATGCTTTGTTATACAAGGAAGAGAACCACCTTTAGTTGTTTTCGTCGTTATGGACCGGTACGACGTAGATACTCAGAAGGCAAAAACATATTACTCGATAATTTCGGTATCGTTAGCTCAACCATTCGACAATAGACTAAAGTATTCATCTAGTGCCTTGCCTGCTCTCTACTCTCTAATTTTCTCGACACCCTGCGTCTGCTTATTATTAATAGTACGTCCTACGTGCTTCTCTTGTATATGTTTATCTGCGACTTGTTGTAAATAACACGTAACTATGAATCTCTGTCGAGGAACCAGCCCCATAGTTGCTTTGCCTATTCTTAGCAAAGAACAGAGGTCACCTAAAACTTGTATGCCTTTCTTTAGCTACTAGTATCTAAGGCAAAGAGTCCACTATTTCTTCCCGAGTTCTACTCCTTTTATTACGTATGGCTCTTTATTGCCATGGATAAGTCTTTGCTCTGGTTGGCGTTTGGCTCGCCGTATGCACATGCCTTGGCATTCGAATAAGTATATGATTGCTCAGCCTAAAAATGTCGACCACGTGGATACCTATTACGGTCGGATTGGGTTACGTATGCGGATTCCCGCGTTTCTCTTTATGACGGCGTTAGCGCAGAAAGCACCCCGTAGGACGGATAGTATGAAAGCTCAGAATGCCGTTTGGTATTTTCACAAAGGCTACGGTGTCTTCGCCTTTGACTCGGATAACTAATTCAACCACCCGTGCATCTGAAGTCACCTCAAACGTTGTGTAGCCAGTAATTCATTCTACCGACTTCACTGACCAACTGGGCGTATAACCTAGTCTATTAGACTCAAAACTCCACGTCACCGTCTCTCGTTAATACCAACTCGCTCTCATCATCGCATAGAAATCCTTGTCATAGGATCGACACGGACCATGACCCGATTCATAGCCGACTGCTCTAATTCCTCTCTCGGTAGTGCAACATCAACTCATTCAGAAGGGTGGGCGGAAATGCGTAAGTCTTCTGATTGCAGGGCCGTGAGCTGAGTTGATCCTTTTGTAGACGCTGCTAGCCCACGAGATAATGCGCCGGAGAGAGAGCACGAGAAAAAAAAACCGACATGGTCCAGAATAGGAGAGGCTCGTCAGACGGCACCGCGCAGCGCGATATGCATTACAACATATCGAGGATCAGATATGGGAGTACCAGTACTAATAGGCCCGAATTAGCGGGGACACGAAGCAGCCGCCAGCCCAGAAAGAAGACAAAAAAAGCCCAGGAGCTTCCTCAAACCCCAATATCAGATGCCCTCATATCTCTAGTTCCTGGTCCGACTCTTAGAGCGATAACGAGAGCCCTCGCGCCAATGTCGAAGCTAGGAGTAGCGAGTAGACCGTTTATTGAGTAGTCACCAAAAGGACCTCGATAGGAAGACGGAAGGAAGCGTTGGTCGGCGGATCTGGAGCGTTTTTGATGCGCAGAGTGGCTTTTGAGCGAGGATTTGAGTTGTTCTGGTTAAAGGCCTGCTGCGAGCTTGGATAAGGCAGGTGATAAATTTGCATTTTACTTTCTAGCGACGGATCACCCTGGGTAGGAGTAGTAGACGGGGGATATAGTAGTGAATATAGACCTCTACCTCCTGATAAATCGTATAGATAATGCCTTAATACTAGATACTCTCAAATAGCAGGGGAGGGTAAGGTCAAGGAAGGTCTAAGACTACGGTCAGCTATATCAATTCTTTGTCAAGACACAAGCCCACTCAAGTCAATCCAGCAAAATAGCATCATAGATATACCTTTCCATGCTCTAAAAGATTAGTCTTTTCGCCCATCGATAATGCAGTCTTACCGCCTCTCGCATCCATCAGGCTCGTACAGAAAGCCAGCCATACAAGCCGCCAGTTCGTAATGTGATAGGATACGGCGAACTAGCATGCTTCAAGTCAGGCTCGTGTGCGAGTAGATAGTATAAGTCATGTTTCAACTGCAGCAGAAACTCGGCACGTACTTACTGTGGCCCCGGGTATTTAATAACATCAGCGGCGTGCGTCGCTTGTTGTTTGAGAGTGGTTACCCGAGTGACTAATGCTTATTTTAGCTTAGGCAGCTTGCAGCCGTAGATGGGCTATCTGTGCGTGCTCTGTGGTGCAAAAGAGAGGGCCTGGATGATCTGGTAGACGGTCCGTCTCACAACTTGAACCATCACGAGGCGTCTCCTCATCTCGGACCAACGTCCTTTCCTCGGCGCCGGCGCCGAGGCCATAACCTCTCTGCTTTATTAAATCACCCCGTACCCGTCTCCTTGAGCCCCATCCGGCTAGAGCCACTTAATATAGACGTTACGCGGACGGTTTATGGCATAGTAAGCGCCATGACATAGGCGTTCGAGAACGACTGAACTTATACGAACGAAGGGGAGCTTAGCTTTCTAGCCATGGCTAGTACCTAGTCTAGCCCCCTTTTGATCCTCTATTAAAGATAAAGTTAGTTAAAGGGAGTCTTGCAACTACTTAGCCGCGGCCTAAGTCTAAACTATTAGCATTGACTATTAATTCTAATTTAATGAGGGAGAGGATACTATGAGCTAGAAGGAGAGGTACAGCCGGCCTCCATAGTAATATGGCTAGTGCTCTTCATTTTAGAACGCTATAGGCGTTATGATAGATAGAGAATCTCTTGCAGAGCAGCTACGCATACGAGTATATGATATGCACTTATAGTATCTCAGTCGACGGCAATTTTAGCTCAGACATAGCACGAAAGTAGTAAGACCTAGGGTTATAGTCTGCCTCCCACCGTCAAAACATCTCATCGATACCCAGAAACCGGGATATTTAGTATAGAGGGCAATCGGTTAGAGATATTAATAATAGTCCACAAAAATATCATATTATCCTCGACTAAGAGCACTTTGAGAATATGAGTCACGAGTTATTCAACAGTCTATACCACTAGGCTTCGAATGCATGAGGCGGCAGAATAGATAGGTATGGTTTAGTTAGCTATCCAGAATATCAAATAATATCCTTAGAAGGCCTATATCATAGATTAACGTGATCGAGGGCAGCCATAGGAGCAACGGGCTAGAAAGTTCCTAATAGCCTTAGTCACGTACCCGACTAGGAGATTATTTCTATTAAACCCTTGCGGTCACGAGAAGGTCTTTATAAGTCCTTTGCGTCCTGGGATAGAGCCCCTGGCATGACCTTGTCTATGATATCGATATCCCACGCAACGTTCTCAGCGCTAAAGTCTAGGCATCGAGATGCTAAATAGGCGGGTGTAGATATCTCTA
Organism: Fusarium devonianum; assembly: GCA_017140155.1. NCBI lineage: Eukaryota > Fungi > Ascomycota > Sordariomycetes > Hypocreales > Nectriaceae > Fusarium > Fusarium devonianum. Next base: position 22,608 of record JADBHU010000932.1, read on the forward strand.
GAAGAGCTTGGCCACTGATGCATTCGTTATATCAGGCGTCTATCATAGCGAATAAGTTACAGTTTGCCGTGGTAAAACATGATCGGGACTGTTGCCAAAGGCGGTAGTGCTCGTCTTAGCCTTGCCTCCGAACCTGATCGTGTACCTGAACGTAATAAATACGGCTCGGGCCACCATATCGATTTATAATCCATAGCCGTGATAGCGTCGAGCAGCGATGGCGATGTCTGGGTCGGGGCTGTGACTGGGTATCGAGGGCGTTTATGCTGCATAGCTCGAGCAGGCCCTCTCTCTGGAGATATTACAAAGCCTAGGTATTCTTAACCTAAGGCCTCGTACTCAGAGCGTCTTAGGGGCCTGGATATTGCGCTCGAAGGGAGACACGGGGCGCGGATAGAAGATGCCCATCGTCGTCTTTCCACACTGGCCGGTATCATATTTTCTTATGATGGGTCTAATGGCCTTTTCCTCGCCTTATAGTATACCTCCCCCGTCGCTGCTAGCACTAATCGCATAGTATTCTAGAGTAGACGTTTCAAGACTTGGAAATGCCGCTGCCTTTTCTTTCTCCTACCTGCGACTGCCTACTCGCCCTTGCGCTTCTGACTTGAGTGCGCAGCTGCGTGAATACCTGCTGGCGCCTTGTTTACTGCAGGGCTTCGCTTTGCCTTTCGGGTTTTCTTGATCTAAGTTATCTCAGCTACCACCTGCTTGACACTACGACGCAGCACCTTATTTCTGTCCTCAACATATGTCGCAAAGATTCAGCCTTGTATGCTCCATATGACACGATACATCTACTGCTGCAATCTCCCACCGAGTCACAGCCAAGGTACCGAACCCTCTCTAGATCACTTTAATCGTCGCCGTCAACCTATATCAGGCCTCGTCCTTAACTTTTATCCAGAGAAATTCAATTTCGAGGCAGTCTCGTAATCGACAGCCTCGATTATAGGCTCTAGGGCTATTTAAAAACTCACTCATTAGCATAGTCTTAGACACATACTCAAGCCGAAATATTCTATTCAGCTAACAAACTGGCGAGCTCTAAACAATAAGTAAAGATTCATATGGCCTACTCTGTCACATAAGATCAATATTAGTAACCCCTTGCCTCCGGCTATCCCCCACCCACTCAGTTACCGGCACCATCACCTCCACAGCCCGCAACTGGTCGTACATCGACTCGTCGCATTCTGCTTCAACTGACATTACTCTTCGGGCGGCTGTAATGACTATGCGGCTCGTCACGTGCAGAGTCGCAAATAGTGGCTCGTCACGTATATAACCACAAAAGGAGGCTCATCACGTGCAGAGCTACGGCGAAAGAATCAAGTTATTTCCTCTTACTCTTGGCAGGCATTACTAATATTCCCTTCAGGAAGTAGTATTAAGAAAGTCGTCTAAACAAAAAAAACCTCAGATCAATAGGTTTTATCTATACCGCGAATGGAGTGGGGACCAGAGTGACTGGTGATGGGAGTCGGAAGCGGTGAGGTGAGTCGTTAAGTGACCGGGGTATAAAACGATCTAGACGGCCAGAAGTTTGAAAAAGCAGATGACTTGACCAGAGGCATCAGGGCGAAGTATACATTACATAGCATTATGACCTGATGGTATCAAAGCAGCAGAGGAAGCGAAAGTCAATGGCAAGGCGTAATGGCGGAGGTCCGAGACGCCATAGACCGAGGTAAGGAGGACCGTCAAAGGTACAAGTAACGCGAGGGTCAGAGGGGACTAAGGAAACGCAATAAGCAGATAACGTGACGGCCGAGAAAATTTGAGAATTCTCAAGGTTATTAATGGTCAGAGGATGTAGATAGCTAGCGGAAGTGGCCTTGGAGGTAGAAGTATGCGGTAGTTGAGCTCACGGCGCATCGTAATATTATTCCAAGCCAGCCAAACGGTGGCGCAGGTGAAGAGTAGGGGGGAGAGCCGGTCTTAGAGAGTAGGGTAAATAGCAAGACAGATGCCAAGGGGATATTTTAAGACGGCATCACGATGCAAGAGAGATAACCGAGGGCTCAGGTGTTGCGCCTTTTAACGTTGTCCCCTAGCGGTCTCTAAACACCACTATAAAGGCCCAGCTGGAGCCATATATTACGTTGATACTTTTACTATGCGCAGAGTCTCCCCAGGTCAAGTGGTGAAGTGAAAATACTACAAATCGCGCCGAGCGACGCGGCTCAAATACCCTTCGCAGCAGACGGACCAGACAGAGATATCCACCATCTTTCAGTGGGTGCTTCAGCGGTTATAGGGGGTGTGTTAGCGAGCGTGCGTCTGATTGGCTAGATTTGCGATTATGGTCACCTTTGGATTACCAAAATCACCCGAAAGTGCGTTTTGATTGGCTGCTTTGAACTAGTAGCAAACTTGAGGCGCATTCAGCATCCCTGTCGAATAATCAAGAGAGGCTATGGAGTTGGCGATACGCAGAATAATCTGGATAGAGAATTCAATATTACTTGAACGAGTCGTCAAGCCGAGTCGCTAAAACCGTGATTGTCATTCTCCGCCTGAGGGACCATGCGCTACTGCCCGCTGCAGTCTTGCTAGAGTAACCGCTAGAACGCTCGCCAAGTTGCGCACTAGAGACACACACCACACACGTCCAGCGCCCCGGCCAACTTGATTTGCAGGCGGATTCAATAGGAGCCATTTGTTTCAATACATGACGTTATTACTTGACCGTCTACTTGCAAACATCTTTGCGTCGAATCAAGCCCGGTGCAAGTATCCTTTTTTGGCGCCTTGGACCTCGTAGGGCTGAGATGGCTGGCTTCTCCTAGGGGATTCGGCGCAGTGAGCCATGCCACTAAAGCGAGCCCTGTAACTCAGGGCCTTGAACCGCGCTATCTGATTGGCCAGATGCGCGATTTTCGTGACGAAAATCGAACCGACAAGAGCTTCTTATTGGCTGCAGCTCTTGTGACTAAAAAAGCAACTCTCTACTGCCGTAGATTAATTAACTAAATGTCGTCTACATGACCTGGATAGGCGGAGCAATTAGGTCAAACGAGATACCGGTAACTTATGGCCTTTTTCATTTCATTTCTTATTAATTCCGTCGATGATGGTAGGGATTGAGCTGATTGAGCTGTGCTTCGGTAGTGATGTCGCGTGTCTTTCTAGTGGTTTCAGTGGATAGGCCCTGAAGCACGCGTTATTGTCAATCACTCCCGAGCAGGTTGGAGCCAATTATAGAGCCGAGTCGCGCAGACTCCAGTCATAGATGAGGTGATGCGCTCAACATCAACTGATGCATACGCTTAACTACTCGATCTCCTCAATTGAACCGTCTGCTGCCATATCTTGGTGCCGTCATAGTCGACTATTGTTCTGCTCGAAAGACTGCTTATTGACTCTCAATGGCACTCAACCTCGATCTAACCATGGCGGCGCTCGGCTCACCTTGTTTGCTCTCTCTCTGAGAAGCACCACCCTTTGACTCTTCCAAGTCTGCCTCCTTGTTCTTTCTCTTCTTCTCCATGGCCAGATTCAAGTTCCCAATTCGCCAAATCCAATCCAGAGTCCGGCCCCTTTGGTCCCTCGATGCGACAACGGCCTCGAATCGATTCACACAGAGACGGCAATCCACATGGCTGGTTTACTCACCAGCCAACTGCTGTCTGGGGACAGACGACGAGTGCAGCACTGCTGATGTTAGTGACTATGACGACGACGACGAGCCGCGAGACATGAGCCCGCTTCAGGTTCTCTGCTGACCTGCTGCAGCATCTCACGACAACTCTATCCGCCCCTCACAAGTTTCGTCTTACCCCCGTCCCCAGCAGCAGCGCTGCTCTATCTGTGGCAGCTAGAAAAGTGCCAGCGCGCCGAGATCCGCTTCTGGGATGCCTCTATCGCACTCCGCGTCCGGCTCCTGCACGAGGTGTTCTTCGAATTAGGGCACCTGGTGGGACTGGGTCGCCTCCTCCTCTGCACAGCATCATTATCTGCCGTGCCGCTTCAATCTAGGGGTCCACTCGAGCTGGCCCTTTGTCGAGCAGATAGTGTGCTCCCACATAGCCACGAGACTCCCCGCAGGACGATACTATCTCTCTCTCTACTATATCGATATAATCTATTCCAACCAAAACATCCCCGTCTCATCTCCTCGCTCTCCACTCCCAAGTACTAACCAGTCACCTCTAGCACTCCATTCAGCTCCCTCTTTATCTCGGCCCTAACCGCCACCAGCACCCTATCGCCCGCTTGCCAGCTCCAGGCCGGCCATTAGGCCTTTCTTCTGGCTCCACCCACCAAGTGACTCTTTTCCTCGTCCAGCTTGTCCTGCCCTCTTGCGGATAACAAAGACAGGGTCCTTGAGAGCCTCAACCCCCGAGCACCTGCTCAACACCGCAAATATCGCTTCTATAGTCCCAGGCGGGAGTGATTCAAGCCAGATGCCAACGCCGCCATCCAGACCCTCAGGAATCCTGCCAAGATTCGGTCGTGCAGTTTTGAGTCACGAAATAATCACTTTTCTGGTCCGGAGTGGCGTTCTGGGGACAAGACGATCTCGCCCATTAAATAGTCTTCCGTCAGCAAAGGACTACCATAAAGTCCCCAGCTATTCCGGGTCGAAGAGCACTTAAGCCATGCTTCATAGCGTCGAACGAGAGAGACGCAAAGTCGGCCCACAAGTTGCAGGTCCTGGGCAACTGGTGCCTTCTGGAAAGCCAGTGGTGAAGTTATGCGTGCACAAAAACAAAGGCAGCCTCAAAGACAGTGCCCGTTCATGCCGCGAAAGAAGCAACCCCAGGATTGGTATTGATAGGACCGTGTGAGAGCAAGTCGTGACGGAGAGTAGACCTCTGTAACTGCCTTGCATTGGTTGCCTCTGACTTGAACTTTTCTTTAGACGGAAGGAAAACGTCCAAACGAACGGTGTTGCTAGTAAAATTCTAGCACCGTTGAGAGAACATGTGTCTCTAGTAACCAATGACTGGCTATGACTCTAGCCTTGAAAGACTGCAGAGCTGATTCTTATATGTCCACGAGGACACTTCTGACTTTTTGCTTAGAAAAAGCAACCCGGTTGGTAGAACCCAAAGAACCAGTTTCAGAACGGCCTTGGGGTTACCGGGTCTTTCTCCTTCTTTTCTTTTTTCCATCCAGTAGGACTTCTTCTCTTGCGCGAGGCTTTGAGAATAGGTAAATCCGACTTTGCAGCTTTTCGCTTCAGCATAATAGTAAAGCAGAATGCTTAATAAAAAACAACATAGAGACGTAAGAAAAGAAACAACATAAGAAGAGCAAAAATCAAAGAAATGACATTCCCCCAACATACAACAAATAGCAGAAATGAAAAAGTAGCTCCCACTCCCAGAACCGCGGCATCTTATTCCCTCGTAGACCATAACAGGACCTCTTCCCATGGACACCGAGAAAAGTCAAGCTCTATACCAAAGCTCGCAATCGCTCCAAAAGCGATGAGCAACTGGAAGAGTCATGCTTCTTCGCGTGACCAAATGTGGGGGGGAGGACCTGGATCAGGAAGGGTAAAGATACGGCTTGGGGGAGTTGAGTATTTGGTGAGAGACTGTGGTTTTTCAAGTCTCGTACGCCGTACTCGTGATTTCCTCCTCGGTGTCTTCTCAATATCAATCCCTCTTTTTTTTTCTTTTTCTTTTTCCTTTTCCTTTGTTTTTTAT
>JADBHU010000938.1:0-20908 GCA_017140155.1 Fusarium devonianum
GCCTGTTCCTGGGGGCGGGCCTCTCAAATGGAACCATTTGTGCCGAGAGAAGAATGGGACGATTGGAACATGCAACATACCTCATCGTATCGGTGTAGAGGTCGTATATGAGGTATGGATCCAGAAATACAACTATTGGCTAGAGATGCTTCCTTTTGGGGCTATCGAGTACCAATGAATGGCTGGATGCTCAGGGCTAGCCCAGAGGATCAAGGCAGGATTACGGCGTAGGAGACTGCGACAAAGAGACAATGGAGGAGACAAATAGATCAGGATTTGATGAAGAAGAAGAATTCGAGATGGATGCCCCCGCCCTGCTTCTTAACCTTTCCCTCACCGAGCTTCCATTGCAGCTTCCAGGGAATCGACATGAAGGCTGTTGCAACGAGTTAAGCTCAGGAACGGTGCAACGCTCTCCCTTGCTCCCCGCTCTTAAGAGTTGAACATCGGGCGGATATGGGCAGGCGGATGGTGACTACTACTACTAATTAAGATTCATTGCTTCTGTCACTCACTTCACGTTCCTACGTGTTTATACGTATTGCTTGCATCTCTCGTCAAACGAAACATTCTGTTAACTTTTTTTTTTATCTCTAAAAGCATAAACCATCAACTACCTGTGGAACAGACCCAAATTTTCATACACCCTTTCCATACTTTCACCGTTCAGTAGGTAGTAGAAACAGACCCAGATCTTCATACAGCCACACTCTCACCGTTTTGAGCAACCTCTTCGCCCTGCAGCTCAAAGTGGAAGGACCTGATCAGGGCATCGCTCTCGTCGAGGGTCATCATCTTGAGGTCTGCCATCTGCTTGATCTTGGCCGTACTGGATGGTTGGGATTGTATGATTAGCGATCTGAATATCAGGATAGGGCGTCGATACTTACACTGCCTTGACCTGTTCGTCGGTCATCTTGAGACCAAGCTGGTCAACTCGACTCTTGATGGCATTCCAGCCAGTAAGCCTAGATGTGAAGTGCACACTTTGAATTTTGATTAGTACTGAGGCCATACTATCACCCATGTTATAGCTTACTATCTGTATGGCTGTTAGTTCTGAATACACGGGGGATGGATGGGACGATTTACCTTGATAGACCAAAGTCCTCGGGCTTGAGGATCTCATAGGTGGCCGGGGAGTTAAGGATTGCCTTGGCGTGAATACCAGCCTGGCATCGCGTTAGTCAGTACAGTCGGCGGGCTTCACGCGTGGTACATACCTTGTGCGTGAAGGCGCAGAATCCGGTAATGGGGTTGTTGAATGGCACGTTGATCTAAAGGCGCTGTTAGCTTGCCAACTTGCAAGAAAGCACGTAAATACACTTACCTCAACCGCTTCGGCGACGAAATCTTCAATAGCCTTGAGCTGGTGAAGCTTGTACTTGGAGAGGATGTAATCCCGGCTGGTCGGCATCATTCTAGCGAGCTTGAATTTCATAGAGTCAGTCCACAGTCAGATTCCAAAGAGTGAGAGTTTGACGCACAAGGGCACCGAGCGGGCAGATTCCGTTTCGTTCACCAATTCCAAGCACGGATGTGTCAACGTCTATGCCGCAAAAAGTCAGCCTAAATGCGCTCCCCTGTAGAAGCCATTGACAAATGTCGCTGAATCCGGAGTCCATTTCAAAGGTGTGTGTCGGATGTATCACTCCGCAAGGTGGACTTACGTGTAGCACCCGCCTCGAGGGCAGTGAATGAGTTCTGGAAATGGTCAGCTTCTCATCTCAAGGCAGTTTCCGAGGACGTAACGAACCGCCACAGCACAACCCGTGTCATCGTGGAACTTGAATCAGGTTAGCCAAGTGCCACGCGACATATAATTCACAGTAGCACATACGTGAACCTCGATATCGCTCGAGACACAGCCTCGAAGGGTTCGGACAAGGTCCTACCGATGGTTAGCATCAGACAGAGTGAATATGGCGATCACCTACGTAAACCTGTCTCGGAGAAGCACATCCCACGGTGTCGGCAACTCCCACCCTGCCGACTCCGGCGTTGTTGACAGCGCGGTAGATGGAGAGCAAATCGACCAGATCAGATCTTCCCAGACGTTAGCAAGACGGCTGACTGATGTCAGCCGACCCCTTCGGAACCCCGCTGATGCAGACAGGAGGAGTTGAGGCTTTGATGGAGAAGAGCACGTCGAATAACGTTTTTTGTGCTTTGTTCAACTTGGCGACCCAGAAGCCCTCTAGGTCATGGGCGCATTTTGAGAGAGCGTATCAAAATGACCGATGCCATGACGTGACGAGCAACCAGAGGCTGCGTATGAGATCCTGCTTTCTCCTCTAGGTCTTGCTCGTCGTGAATCTCCAAGGCCCCGCTCTCCTCCAGCAACACAGCGATCGGTCGGTCGGCGAAGGAATCGGCTTAGCGAAACGCAAGAGACGGCACTCACCGGAAAGAGTCTTCACTCGAGAATCGAACCTCGCAGCCTCGGCTGAGCAATTGTCAGCTTCTATTTTTGACCAGATTGGTAATACACATACCTCTTGATGTACTCAATGACTTCGATAGCCTGCTTGGTAATAGCTGTCATGTCCTTGCCGCCAAGGGAGTGCTCTCGGAGGAATTCTTGTTCCTGCAAGTCAGCCCATGGACGAGATATATAGAGTAGGTCTGTGCTCACGGCTCGTTCCGATAACGACATCTACACCGTCAACTCCGCAGTCGCACTTGGAGGGTTCAGTCATTTGCTATTATTTTTGGGTTGAAGGGCGCATACCGCAAGCTTGGCATCCTGGGGCATATGTTAGCCACGTTCGATTAAGGGTGCACTGACGGATCGACGAAGATGAGAGAAACGGCCTTTAGGAGCGCTAGCCATTACGGCAATCCAGAAGCTGTTTTTCTCCTTCTTCTTGGCCATTGTTGTGTTTTAGGGTTCAACTTACTTCTAGGGTGCATCTTGTGTCTGAAATGTCTGGTTAGAAGACTTACTACAACCAGGGCTCGAAAGGAGGTAACGAACGGGTTAGAATCTTGGCCTACTGTGTCGTTAGTAGGGGTTTAGTCTTTTTGATGTATTGGTTCTTAGATGCGCACCTTGAGGCCGAGCTTGCAGATGGCTGCGCAGTCGTCGCGAGATTGCTACGGTTGATTAGCACTGAGATCTAACCAAGACCAATCAGCTAGACTCACGGGACTGGCAGCCGGATTCGTAAGCTCGATGTAATCAACACCGAAATCCGACCCATAGGGAGGTTAGTTTTCTTCAATTGGAACTGCAGAGCAGGATTCTGTGGGTGTCATACAGCATCGTCGCACTACGGACACGGTTACGTCAGCGAGTAGGTCAAAGGGCTCGATTCCGCCTTCGACATACATCTTAATCTTGGTCTCTGTCGAGAAGTACGCGTTCGCGAACTGCTCGCCCTCTCTCAGGGTAGACTCAATGACCTTGAAGTTACGGACATTGCTCAATAGGTCGCTAACGCTCGAGTAAGGGTTCGTCGTGGAGTTTCCGGTGATCGACATGTTGAAAGTTGGGTTGTCTGAACGACGATTGGGAGCTGTAGGTAGGGTGAGTGACCTCGTTACAAGGGGGAAAATATGCCTCTCTCGGTACCGATAGGTCAGAGGTTCGATTGAAGAGTCGATTCGATTCGATTCGAGTAGATAATCGGGTTGCTTGATGATCTGGGGAGCGGCAGGTTTTTGCAGTTGCGGGGTATTTAAAGGTCCGGAAAGATTTTTGAGAGTCATTGCCAGCACCTCCGGTCCGATGGCGGGGTCCGTGGGCCTGGCCCCACCATGACGCATCACGATGATTTTCCCCCGTACCTAACTGTACCCTAACACAGCGTCACCAAAGGGCACGTCATTTATTGCTAGTAGTTAGCCTCTGGTTCTGTCCATCTTCTGGATGGATCGTCGACTTCGCAATGGGGAGCCAATTGCATGGACGTACGTGGTTCATGATCTGCCTCACTGAGTCCCTCAGCCCTGTTCATGCGCGCTCAAGCCACTAAACAAAGTAAGTTACCTCTACCCCACAACAGCCCCCGAATCACATCCTGTGGGCACGAGTCACTGCTCCGATTGCCGGACACTGCGCTGCTGAATGTTTGTAGGGGGTACCCAATGATTTAAAAGGCAATACCAAGCGCACAAGGTGGGAATAACAAGGATTGCCAGTAACCACAAGGATGCCGCGAAGTTTTGTCACACTCTCGGCACTTGGTGCGACTCCCGTGGGATGGTACAGACGTCCTGGCAGCTCTTTGTTGCATGGGCGGCACCAAAATGTGACTGGGTTTCAGCCAGTTTTCCGTTTCCGTCCCCACACATTGCTGCGATGATCTCCTACGCACAGTTGGGCAGTGTCCAAGTCGAGACTAACATGATCTGGATATGGCTCACGAGTCTCCCACTAGAAGGCTCGGCCTGGCCCAGGAAACTTGGAGACCCCAATTGTGAAGTGAGACGGGCATGTTCCGGTGGCCTTCTGTAGTTCAGAAGGGGTTGGTGGTCGAGTCTGGAGCAACTGGCGCAAAAGTTGACGAAACGCCTACCCCAGATATCATATTCTGGTCGTCTGTACTCATTTCACAGTCCTGTGGAGTGGAGGTACCGGAACCGAAAGCTTCCAAGGGTTGCTTAATCATGTCCAAAGCATTGAGCGAAGTCGAAGAGTCTTGCACTTTAGCTGAGGTCCCAAATGTGTGCTCCAAGGACCAGGTTGGAGGTTTCCAATCGTTCTTGGCAAAACGGACGGCCACAGGGAAATGGGTGAGTGTATAACAACACATGTTTGAATGCCTGTTGTTGACCGCTGGGCTTCTTTGGACATCCAAACTCCTTCGCCAGGGGACAGCCGACTACCTAGCGGTGGACGTGTTCCTAGGTGGACATTCTCGGAGTGCCTTGTTGCGTTTTGTGAAGACTCAAACATCTTTTTGCATCTTAAATCAGGTACGGTCTGACGACGACGATACATAATCATCGAATCGATGGCCTCGCATTCCCCTGATAGACTTTGGATGATTGAAGAATGCGTAGGGCCTGGGCAATCAGGAGCAAGTGGACAAGCCAAGGCTTTGTCATCATGCGCAGACTTGAGATACAAGTCGACGGCCTCGACATCTTCGAATTGAGATTGGCAACCGGAAGTTCCAAGCTCCGTGCGAATGGACAGCAATATAAGGTGTCGTCCAATATGTGGAGTGGACAACATCTGATCGCATGGCGAGAGGCAAGCTCTCGTGTCTCGAAGATCTCATCGCGCTGTTTGCCCTCTTCGAAGAGAAGATCAATACGATTCGATATCCTAGACTGGTAGGTATTCAAGGTACATTTGATGCCATCGCCGTGTCAGAAGCACGGAAGTTCCTTCAGTTATGCAGAGAGAGGAGAGCGTGCCGGCAAGGACCTCCATGATGGATATTACCTTGCGCGATTGCTCGTCCAGGCTGGGGAGCACTCAGAAGCAGAGCAAGACGGCGCGGGAAGAGCGAAAAAGAAACAAGCCCCCGAAGGATTCACGCCCTCAACAAAAGCAGTAATTAGTGGCCAACAGTTGCTCACAAGGATCAAACTCTGCGTTTACAGAAAAGGCAGACCTGAAAAGAACACCACACAGTTTCGGGCGCCTGATAAACCAGCGGTGTATTATCTGGGTGCCCATCAAACAGCCGTAATCTCCTTGCCTTTCTCATGTGGTTTACTCAGCAGATTCCCATCCCCCATCTCAAAAGAGCATCCACACGCGGCCCTCAGAATCGAACGATCCACACCCATCATGACCTGTTCCGTCTGCCGGCCACTCCGCACAGGCGCCCATCTCCCCTCGCTGCAGACGGGAATCTCCCCCCTCCTCCTGGAACCATTCGATTGCCCAGTATTCTCCTCGTGCCAAGCGCCAGCGCCAGCCCATCCAAGTCGAGTCCCAATGCAACAACAACCCCCGGTCTTTTACACAGAACATCCATGATCCCAGGGGTTTGCGCTGTCCCGAACAGGCAGAGATGTTGAACGCGTCGCCTAATGGGTGTTGTCACTGTCTCTCGTCATTACGGCTCAGAATCTTTCAAGTGGGACATGACGACTTTAAGGTTTGTTAAAATTGTATTTTTCAAAGACATGTAGTGCGTACGTTAACCCGCCCTTTGCCAGGGGAGGCCTAATCCTAGGAAACAGCAACAACAACAATAGAAAACCCAGAATATATATCCAAATGCCAAAAACTAAGGTATCATCGTTGTATGTTATGCCAGGAAGAGTATAAAAAAAATTGCGAGATGCTCTTGACTCCAGTTGAATGTTCGTGTCTTTGGACCATCACCCGCCTGCAGATTTGCGCCGTTCCCAGAAAATGCCCGAATGTGTGTCCATCATGGTTGGAGTTTGCTTTGTTGTTGCCTGCTTTGTCGTTGTCATTAGGATGTTATCCATCTCGCTCCAGCAGTGGAGCTCAAAAAAGTATTCTCAACGGGGATGTTGAGGGTGCCGAAGTGAAGTAGTTCATCATGAGGACTGGCTCAAGCTATTGTCCCGGCTGCCTGAGCCGGTGCCTGTGCCGTGGTGAACCTCCTCGGAGCCGCCATCTCCCGTGTACTCCATGTCGTCTTCATCATCGTAGAGTTCGTCATCTTCCACTTCGTAGTATTCATCATCGTCCCCTTCCATATCTTCATCCTCCTCCATATCGTCATACTGCTCTGGCTCATCGAGGTCGCTTTCGCTGTCATTGTCGCTCTCGTCAAAGTTGAGGACGCCCATGATGGGCACTTCGATCTTCTTGTATTGGCTCTTGATGAGGTTGTCGGCCATCTCGAACAGCTTGCCGTCCTTGTCGGGCTGCGGCTCGCGGTCCATAGAGAACTCGGCCTCTGCCCGGTCGGCAAACTGGACCGTCATGGGGCTGTGCGGTGAATCTGCCTCCTCGGGGATCTGCTTGACCCAGCGGCGGACCACCTCTGGGCGGCCGATCTTGGGCTGGTTCGTCCTGCGCCTCAAGCCCGACCTGAAGCGGCGCTTCTCACGTCGACGTCTTCGCTGGATGCGATCCCTCACGTACCAAGCCACGACTAGCATGGACGCCTGCATCATCTCTTGACACCTTTGCCTGTGCATGTTGGCCCAGGCCTGGCACCGTTGCTGTTGGTAGTTGGCCACGGCCTGGCACCTCTGCTGGTAGTAGGCGGCAATGCGGGAGACCATTGCGAGGTATTTGGGATCGAGGTTCGCACCGGCGACGTTGGGAATGGGGAGAGTCTTTGAGTCGCTTGGTCCGGGGCTGCCTCCAGAACTGCGCCCGGAGCTGCGGTTGGGTGACGAGGACATCTTGGGCTGTGATGTCGGAGGCGGAGGGGGAGCCATCGTCGTAGGGCCATCGAGGCCGACCAGGCCGCTGAGAGGGTTTTGCATCGATGCCTTGCGTTTGAGATTGTTCGGGAAGGGTCTTGATACAGGAGGTTTAGGAAAGGCGTGGCTTTCCGGTGGGGGGGTCACCGGCGTGAAGGGGTTAACAGACGACATCATAGCCGCCATAAGGCGTCTGGGCTTTGGGCCGGAGAGGGTATATATATATGTGTGTGGTGTACGTGGGTGTGGAAAGGCCTCTGGGGTGTTTCTCAGGGGACACTCAAGAGGGCGGACTGCGTGCTGGCTGGGGGGGTGTTGGATGTTGAGCTTGGACTTTTGTTTGGCAAGGATGTTATCCCGCTGTATCTCTTGTGCCAAGGGTTGTGGGATTTTGTCGCTTTATTTTCTCTTCTGGCTGTTCAGTTGCTTTTTGGTGCCGTCGCTGATGTCGGATCAACGGCGTGTAAGTGGTGGTCTATGGGGGTTGGAAGTCCGGTTGGGAGCTTTTGTCGGGGTAGACTGCAAGACACAGAGTGGAGTGGACTATGTATAGGGATCGATAAACTCGTAAAAGTAAGCAGCTTTCTGGGACAGCGGCCGCGCACAAAGGGGATATATAGCCAGGATGGCAATGTTGTCTCGCGGGTGGTCACAATCGACAGATCCGGCCGAGGGTTTGCGCAGGGGGGTCTGGCGACGTCGTGTGGCAGCGGGCCCAGAATGGGCTGAGGCTCTTGAGAATCGGCCCACGCCGACCCCGCGGCCTGGGCGAGTGGCACTGGGTGGCATTGAGTGCCGTCAGATAGACTATGCTTGTGGCCCAGCAGCACCTCAACAAGCACCTCAGCAGCTCCTCGGCGGGCTCCTCATTGGCACTGCCAGGGTGCGGTCGCGCCCAATCTGGGGGTGCACCGTCCCATGCCAGCCCGTGTCTTCGCGATCCATGGGATGAGGCCGGCTTGAACTCTGAAGACGGGTCGACCCATGGCCTCTCTCGTGCGGAACGACCTGTGCTGAGCTCGCGCTGGCTTACAGCGGGCCTTGCTCCATGGTTGCGTAGGTGGCCCTCGACAACCTGTCAAGGACGGGTTCCCTGGCTCCTTGAACGGTTGACCCACTGGGTTGGAGTCGACCGTTGGATCTGTTTGTGGGTTGGGCTGTGCCGTGATGTGCTGTGATCTCTATCCAGCTGTGGCCTTGTTCTCTGGTGTTGTTTCTAACTGGTTGCTTCTTCTGCTCTGATCCGTGGATCCCATCTTCTCTCCCCCTCCTGGCTGATATCACGACTCAACGAGGAAATGGCGCTGTGTCTGCTCCATTGGGAAAGCTGGTTTGCGCTCGACTCTGCTCGGCTGCTGCTCTGCTCGCCTTGCCCTTCTGGCTGACCCAGAAAATGCACTCTGTGATGCAAGACCAGCTTGCCGACTGCTACCTCACTTCAAGTTTTTCGTTCGTCAAGTTAGTAGCCCTGGCCATGTCTGTCGCCTAACAGAGCTCGTTTATTGAAGATCCCAGGCAGCTCGGCCGCCTTACGTGACCGCCCTGGCAGCCAGCCGCATATCGGTCAGCAGCAGAAGCAGCAGCAGCAGCAGCTCGGCGGGGAGCTTCGAGGCAATCTGGTGTTGAGGGGATGATGATGACGCTGGCATGGGGCGACGACGCATGGAAGATTTGGAAGGCTCCTGAGGCGCGTACCTTGCTTTTTTCCCCCTTCCTTTTCGCCCAGGGCCGTGTTTCGTCAGAGACGCTGAAGGCTCCCTCGGTCGTGCGTGTAGGGCGCCTGATTTGACGGCTTGCGCTGTACTTTCCTGCTTTTTCCTTTCCACTTCAATCTCACGTAGAGGAATGGACGAAGATGTTTCGGTTCCATAGGTGCTTTGTGGCACCACCTCAACCCGCTGCAGGGCTCAGATACCAGGGCTCCAGGGAGTTCGGTGCTCGGCTTCCAGCCAGTTGGAGGGCTCCAGCAGCCTGGGGGGGGGGGCCTCCGTTACAGAGCACCACGGGGCATCTTGGGAGGAGGCCCTGTAGATCCCGGAGCAACCGTCCATGCACTAAGCCTCACTGCACAGGCGTTGGGTCGTTCGAGGCGCCCTTGGGATCGTCACCCACACTCGCCTGTTCTCACACGTTGTTCGCGAAGACCCGGATTCCTCTCGTCGACGGCGCCTCCATGGGCCCATTCCTCCTCCTACCGGGCCCCTGTCCCTGCGGTTCACTTACGGGCCCTGGCGCCCTCTATCTCCGTGAAATCTACTAGGTTAAGCCTGCGAGAAGTCGAAAGTTTGGACCCTGACAAATGGCTTCCCCACAGAAGGGTTTTTCTTCGCTCATTAAACTTGAGGACTGTGGTGAATGCCCTGGCTGAGTAAGAATCATAGCAGCCTGGTTGTAGCTGTGGTTGTGGTTGTGGTTGTGGTTGTGCGCTCATGTTTGTGCTCGTACTCGTGGTTAAGTGAGTGAGTACTAAGTTGATTCATACTGGCGCTTTGTATACCGGTCTATTAGGTTCACTTACTACTAACCCAGAGTCACTGAAATCTGACGTCCTACAAACCCAAAACTCGTTCGGCCGACTCCCTCCACAACCACGCGTTGTTAACCCTGGTTTTCCTTGATTTCTATATCGGGAACCACTTTTCCGGGTTGCTTTTTCGTCCCTCGCTTCGGCGCCAGTCGCGCCGTCCCGGGCCTAACAGAACCAGACCACTAACGCTCTTCCATTCTCTTCCTCAACTCCGTCTCAAACGAGAAGCGTCAATAAGTTATGTCGGGCCTGCGTGAGCCCTGCGTGAGCCCTGCGTGATCCATCCCGCGATCATCACCACATCTCAGCTAGTGTCACGATATCGGCACATCATACACCCACTTTTTCTCGTCAACCCAACATCTCATCACCCCCCCAGAGCAAGATCTGTGCTCTTTGTCAAAAGCTTGGGATCGAGCATAACCTGTTTGTTTGGTCGATAACTCCCGAGCCCTGTTCCCGAAACAGGCATCTCCAGCAGCACATCAACACCAAGAGGCTAGAGCAACGCTTCAGCCCGCCACAACACGAAACAGCCCATCTCTTTTCTCCATGTTCCGGCCGCATGGTGCCCCCGGTATCCGGCATCCGCCATCTGCGGCCCCTGACATCGTCATCTGCTTCTAAGCCCGTTTCTGCTGCCGTTTCTGTTTCGGCTGCTCTTGATTCGGTCCCTGCTGCGCCTGGAGCTGCTTCAGATCGTGCTACTGCTAGTGGTGCTACTGCGACTGCAACTGCAACTACTGCAACTACTGCAACTGTAGCTGTAGCTGTAGCTGTTGCTGCCCATGCTCGTGCTCGTGCTCGTGCTCCTCCTCCTCCTCGCCATCTTCACCACAGGGTCAATCCTCACGTCTTGTCGAATCCTTATGCCCACCAGGCCCGCTATGGCCTCTCCATCCGCCCATTCCTACCTCCACCGTCTCCCCGTCTTCCCCTCCAGGCCAGGGGCAAGAAGACGACCACTACCGTAAGGCTCTCTGACCTGCCTCAAGGTCTCATCCAGCCCGCATCCACTCCTCCATCCACGTCGCCTCTGCCGACGTCATCATCGTCTCCAGATGCGCCCATAGAGCTCCAGAATGCCATCAATCCGCTACCACCGCTGTCCCAGGAACCCCCTGCGTACCCTACTGTCGTGCTTCAGGCGCGCCAGAACATGCGCAAGTTTGACAATTGTGTCTTGTTGACGCGCGTAGGCGGCTTCTATGAGCTGTATTTTGAGCACGCGGACGAATATGGGCCCCTGCTCAACCTCAAGGTTGCTTCCAAAAAGACCAATGCTGGTCCTGTGTCCATGGTAAGTTCGTTGCTACCCTCCATCTTATCGATACCCTTCCCTCCCCTGGCGCGATATCTCATCATCATCATCTGTCTTGCAGGCCGGGTTCCCCTTCTTCCAGCTGGATCGGTTCCTTAAAATTCTCGTCCAAGACCTCAACCGCCATGTTGCCATCGCTGAAGAGTTTCCCAACTCGCCGTCCGACAAGGTCAAGTCGGGCGGGCTGCTGCACGATCGTCGAGTCGCCCGCATCATCACGCCGGGCACTCTGATCGACGAGAACTTCATGGATCCGTACGCCAACAACTATGTCATGGCAATTCATATCGGCCGAGTGCGGAGTGAAGCGGCCGGTCTTGCGGGCCATGGATCCGCATCAGCCCACACAATGCCGTCAGATGTTGTCCGTCACGACGACGTACAAGACGCTGGGGACGCCCGGGACGCCCGACCTTTCGACGATGCCGTGCCACTTGGGCTGGCATGGCTCGATCTCTCGACCGGCCACTTTTGCACTCAGCAAACCAATCTCGCATCCTTGCCGTCGATCCTTTCCCGACTCTGCCCGCGCGAGCTCCTGCTCGACCAGGAGCTCCAATCCCAACCGGACCATGGCATCTTTGCCCTCCTCGCTGAGGACCGTCACATCATCACTTACACCCCCCGGCCTCTCGACTCCTTGCTCTGCCCCGATGATTGGACGCCCATGCTCGAGTCTGCCCTATCTGAGCGTGAAGCTGCTGCTTTCTCTCCTGCGGAGGTGCTTGCTGCAGGCCTACTCCTGAGCTATGTCAAGGATCGTCTGCAGGGCATGAGCATTAAGCTGCAACCCCCGCTGAGGCACGAGAACATGCAAATCATGGCCATTGACAAGAACAGCCTTCGTGCCCTTGAGATAAAGCAGACTATTCGTGACGCCGCGTTTAGGGGCAGCCTACTGCATGCTATCCGCCGCACCGTCACCAAGAGTGGTGCCCGACTGCTTAATGAGTGGCTGAGCGCGCCGTCGACGTCCCTCGATGTTATCGCTGGTAGGCAGGACCTTGTTGCCCGCTTCATTGATGACGAGGACCTCCGTGACTCTGTAAGCCTCTTGCTGCGTAGGAGTTATGACTCCCAGCGTCTAGTGCAAAAGTTTACCCTAGGTCGCGGTGACGCTGACGACCTGTTGGGGCTGGCAAACACCACTCATGCTACCAGGGACATTGTTGAACTTCTTGATAATGCCTGTGCTCTATCTGTCGAATCCTGCCCAGACTGCTTTGCCTCCTTGACTTCGCGCATCAGCCTTGCCGAGCCCCTGAAACTTGCCCGCCGCATCAAGGAGGCCATTGACGAAGAGGGTATTGTTCAGCAGCATGAGGTTCAGGACTCCGAGGCCAGCCAGATGATGGCCTTGGCAGAGGACATCGTGAGCAGCGAGGGCTCATACGACGACGCTGCTGCTCTGCCAAAGGGCAAGCGTAAGCGACCAACAAGCATCCGGGATTACTACGCTGAGGACAACGATGCTTGGATCATGAAACCTGCTGCCAGTCCAATACTTAGACGACTTCATGCTGAGTTGACAGCTTTGCTCGAGGAAAAGGTAACGCTCAATGAAACATTCCGCGAACGCCTTGGTGCTCCAAGCCTATCCCTCAAATGGACTCCCGGACTCGGCCACATCGCGCATGTCAAGGGCAAAGACGCCCGCAACCTCGTCGACGTCCGTCCCCTCTCCTCCAGCCGATCTACGCGGTCCTTCCACCTCCCCGAATGGACACACCTCGGCCAGCGCCTCGATCAGGTGCGCGTCCAGATTCGCGCCGAGGAACAGGCCGTGTTTTACTCCCTTCGCGAGCACGTCGTTCGCAACCTCGTCAAACTCCGCCGCAATGCCACCGTTCTCGACGAACTCGACATCGCTACGGCCTCGGCCAAGCTCGCCCGCGAGCAGAACCTCGTGCGGCCGATTCTCAACAACACGACCAGTCACACCATCATAGGCGGCCGGCATCCCACCGTCGAGGGCGGGCTCTTTGAGCAGGGCCGAAGCTTTGTGCGCAACGACTGTCTTGTCGGTTCGCCAAAGGACGGGCGCATCTGGCTCATTACGGGACCCAATATGGCCGGCAAGAGTACGTTTCTGCGCCAGAATGCGCTCATCACCATCCTGGCGCAGATTGGGTGCTACGTGCCCGCGTCGTACGCCGAGCTGGGCATTGTCGACGCCATCTTTAGCCGCGTGGGTTCAGCGGACAACCTCTACCGAGACCAGAGCACTTTCATGGTCGAGATGCTTGAGACAGCGCATATCCTCAAGCAGGCCACACCACGATCGTTCGTCATCATGGATGAGATCGGTCGAGGTACCACGCCGGAGGATGGCACGGCCGTGTCCTACGCATGTCTACATCACCTGGCTACCGTCAACCAGAGCCGGACCCTCTTTGCGACACACTTCCACGCTGTTGCTGATCTGGCTGCAGCCGAGGGCCTGTGCTCCCCGCAACAGGGTACAGTGCAGACGTACTGCACCAACGTGGACGAGGACGGCCAGGGTGGGTTTGTCTACAATCACAAATTACGAAGAGGTATAAACCGGAAGAGTCATGCCCTCAAAGTCGCAAGACTGGCAGGGTTGCCGGATCGGGCGATGAATACGGCACGGCGCGTTTTGGATCGTCCCACAGAGTTGGCTGGGGTAGCACAGGATCCGGAGCAGTTCGGAACAGGCTAATACGGGGAAATGATACGTGCATCACACCATGTGGAGTGGAACGAATAAAAATAGAGCGACCTGTGATGTTTGACTGTTAGCTTCGATGCCCTTGAAAAAGCAGTTGTCTAAACATATGATTGTGAAAAGTGTCCGTCATAAAGTTTGTGATAGGTGTCATCAGGAGATATCAGGGTTAAAAAGCTCTTGAATCGTTGTATAATCATCCGGGGAGGGGTGTAAGTGTGTAAATGTGTGGGGCTCGACTAACCTTTTGGGCAGAAACATTCGTCTCGGTAGCGTTTTGCTTCATCAGAGTTCGTGTCACGAGTATATGAGGAGTCCCAAGGTTGTTCGTAACCGTCGTTGGCAGGTCCATTTGTCCAGCAGACGATCTATGTACCCCTTTTTTAAGATCCATTAGTCGTAAACCCAACCAAAGTCCTGAAAGCCGACCGTACATCATCGAGATGTGGCTACACTTAGTCACTATTAATCTGTTAGCGAGCAAGTTCTGATAGGAAACCAGCGGGGGAACATACAAGAGACCACCGAAGCCCTCATCATCCTCCTCCTCCTCAGAGTCGTCCTTCTTCTCCTCAGCGGCGGGGGCGTCGGCGGAAGCACCGGCACCACCAGCAGCGGGAGCAGAAGAAGCGTAAGCGTCAGGGTTGGCAATGCGGTCCTTGAGCTCCTCAATCTCGGGCCAGCTGATCTCGGTGGAGATGGCGACGGCGAGAACGTTCTTGTAGCTGTTGACAAGAGAGTGCATGACCGAGGGCAGGGTGGGGAAGTTCAGAGCCAGAGAGATGGTGGCAATGGTGGCAATGGCCTTGGACAGAGAACCCAGGAGCTGCTCCTCACCAATGTCGAGAACCTCAGGGGGGAAGGTCTGGCCCTCGTCGTAGACCTGAGAGATGCCCATACCGTAGGTGAAGGGGGAGATGTTGAGCAAGTTGAGGAGGGTAGCCTCGGAGGGGCCGACCTTGGTGCCGGCCTCAACGAGCTTGAGGTCGGTGGTGATCTCAATGGTACCACGGGCAATCTTGGTGGGGACACCGAGGGCCTGGAAGAAAGAGGTCTTTCCGGGCTCCATACCAGTGTTGCCAGCGGGGACCCAGACGTCGGCGGGAGCGAGGGCACCGGCACGGGCAGGGGCAGCGACCTTGTTGGCGAGGATGACGTCTCGGACCTCCTTGAGGTCCTCGTTGGTGAAGACGAAACCGACGTTTCCGCGGACGTGGGGGAGGAGACGCTCGTACTCGGGGGTGTCGTTGACGAAGATCTTCAGAGCTCGGCGAACCTGTGTCAAGAGCATTAGCGACTAGTTCTCGCACACAATCTGTCAGGGACGAGTCCGTACCATGGTGTTCTTGCCCATCAGGACAACACCCTTGTTGCGGAGAGCATGTCGGATCTCGTGCATCTGCTGAGAGCTGACATTGTCAATCTCGACGATGAAGATGGACTTGTACTCCTCGAGCAAGCCCTTGAGCTTGTCGAAGTAGCCAGCCTTGTTTGAAGTCTTGCCCCCCATTTCTTCTTAGTTATGAAGGTAGGTTGTTTAAGGGCAAGTAAGGGGTATTATTGGTGTGTGTGGTGGTTGAAGTTGTCGTGATGATGCGAAATTTCCGATTTTGAAGCAGCGCGAGAAAATGTGTGCTTGGTCGCCAATCCGCTTAGGGCTTGAGTTGGCTAGTCCGTTCTGGGCGAGTCCATACCCGCCGCGATTGTGGGGCGGCGCGGCGCTGTAGGCGGAGGTACTTGATGGAAGTATCTTTTTTTTACATGGCCCACCTCAACGTCAAGGCTTGATTGAGGCTTGGGGTGTTGAACATCGACAATTGAACGGCAATTCCTCATAATTCGGCTGTTAGGATCGGAAGAGCCTTCAATTCCAAATATGAAGATTCCCTACAACGTTGTCCACGTCAGTGGCAGCGTTCTTTTTGCTGCACGTGGAGGAAACATTCACTCATTCCGCCTGGATGATGGAGCTCATCTATCAACATGGAAACACCCGGACGTCGACAAGGTAGACGCTGCCGTCAAAGCAATCTCTGATGAGGTCTCAAGTGAGAAGCCTGTGAGCCAAGAGCCTGCTACCGTTGGAGTAGATGACGATGAACCCCCGGCTAAGCGACAAAAGGTTCAGGAGCCAAAGGATGAGACAGCCAAGGCTGATGCGGGTGCTGTAGAGGAAGTGAAGGAAGCCGAGGTAACAAAATCAGAAGAGACGAAGAAGGGAGGGAAGAAAAGCAAGAACCGTCAGAAGCCCCCGCCAAAAGAGAGCAACTTCTCACGAGTACCGGATCGTCCTGTCATTACACACTTGACGAGCACAACCGACGGATCTCACGTCGTGGCCATCACGGGACACGACAAGGTTATTTGGGTTTTTGAGAATGACGGAAAGGGCAATCTCACTCAGCTCAGTAGACGGTATGCGCTTCTTTTCATATGAGTCAACGTGTATATACGCTAACACCCCTCCAGGCCTATGCCCAAGCGTCCTAGCGACGTTGTCATCGGCCCAGACTCCCAGATCATCTGCGCCGATAAGTTTGGCGATGTCTACGCCCTGCCTCTTCTCTTCGACCCCTCGGCTCAACCCAGCACCCCTAAGCCTTCAGCCCCTGCGCCGGCCAAGTCCGCGTATAAGCCCTCCGCCAATGCCACGACTGTGCACTCCAAACGCAACCTGAGAGCTCTCGACAACCAGCAGCGCCATATGGAGCTTGTGACGCGGGCCAAGAGTGAGGCTGAGGCCAAATCTGATGCCGCGAACTTTGAAATGATCCTCTTGCTCGGACATGTTTCCATGCTGACCTCGCTTGCCATTGGCGAGAGCGAAGGACGACGATATATCCTTACCGGTGATCGGGATGAGCACATTCGGGTTACAAGATACATTCCTCAGTCGTACGTCATCGAGGCGTTCTGTCTCGGCCACCAGGACTTTGTGACTTCCCTAACTATCCCTGGACCTCGTGGCGATGTTCTTGTCTCAGGCGGAGGCGACGAGGACCTGTTCCTGTGGGACTGGAAGGCTGGCAAGCTGTTGTCACGGAAGAGTGTTTTGTCGTTAGCCCAGAAGATCTTGCCAAACTTGACCAAGGTGGCTGTCTCGGGACTTTACTCGCTGGTGTATCCTCACGAAGGATCGGATCTCGTCTACATCCTGGCTATTTGCGAAGAGTAAGTGACTCATCCCCAATCTCATTCTATTTCACTGACGCCCCATCAGCATCGCAGCCATTTTCTGCTGGCTACTCACCGAGGACAACACCCTCAACCACCCTGCAGTCATCCAACTCCCCGGCAAGCCTCTCAGCCTTGCCCTGCAGCCCGCCAGCGGAGACCAGCCGCCCAAGGTCGTCACGGCTCTCGATCCCAGCGATCCCACCAAGGCAAAGAGCCTGGTTGTCTACTCCCTGACCATGACCGACGAGAAGCTCGCCACAAGCACGCAGGCTTTGATGAACGACGACGATATTGAGGCGGCAGAGCTGGAGGTCGAGGAGAAGGTTGTGAGGAGCCTGCTGTACAACACGGAGAGCTTGCGGAAACAAGCGACGGAGCAGGAGCAGGATGAGGAGCAGGGTGACGGACAGGTTGCGGGTGAGCAGATGATGGAGGGTGTTGAGGCTACTGAAGCGTGATGCCATGGGGTAGGTCAATGAAAATAAACCAGTATTCTTCTCAAGTGTAACATTCACGGTCCGTCAAATGTCTAGACAGACACAAGAAGATGAGATCAAAGCAAAATAACGTGTTCGAATTGTATCAGTATCATCATAAGTCTTAGTACAGGCATAGTAAGATACAAAACCCCATACCAGGTGCAATATCAGATATAGTTACTGACATTTGAATATTTTCTTGTAAGTGGTGTTTTGAATTATAGCCCCAACTTAGATTGGCTCCTCGTAACGACTGATGGTATTCTGTAACAGGCATTAATTACCAGTATAGGATAAGATGAGTGTTCAAGGGAGTCACTAGAGGGCCATTCAGACTATCCTTCAATCGTACGTAGCCTGGCGTGCCATCCCACCTGGCAAACGCCCACAATCATTCACATTATCATGCCTAGAACATCAAGTAACAGTCAAATCATCATGTTCGTGGTCTACGTCTGCAACTACCAAATTCATTGAATCGTCTATGACCTCAGAACGCCTCCAAACCAGATCGAATGCTCCCACTGCCACCCTAAACACGATGCGTCAAGTTGCGTAAATGCCCACTCAACTTCACCTCCAGCTCCACAACCCCGCGCTCCTTTCCGTGAACATCACCGCGGCTAAGGAGGCTCTATCCTCCGCTCGTTTTGGTATCATTGAATGATTAGGCGACGTCGGCAGCAATAGCCAACGCCCACTCTTAGCTGCGCGATGGTCCCCACAATGCTCCGTATTTGGTTCTAAGCACAGGAATAGATCGGCAGCCGACGCCGTCATGGCGTAGGTTTTGGGTGCACCCTTTTTGTAGGAAAAAGGTGCTCAGCCGCGACTGGCTTACTGCGAGGCGCACTGCACACGCTCACCACCGGGGTGGCCATCCTCATCATCCTCGTCCATCATGCCATCGGAGTTGCCAAACACCCTGCTCTGGGCCTGGTTGTCGACGTCCTCGAGGCTGGCGGGCTCAGACATAGCATCGGTAGGAGGGATGTTCGTGACGGCGGGCGCAGGAAGGACCTTTCGCAGGGTCTCGTACGTCTCGGGGTCTTCGGACCAGTTCTTCTCAGGGAACTTAACATTGAATCGAACGTACAGGTTGCCGAAGTTGTGATGCCTGGGCGAAGGCATACCCTGCCCGCGGACCATCTTGACAGAGTCTGGGAAAAGTTAGTACAAGTTCTCATGAGTGGGGCCTTAATGAACGTACCTTGAGCAATAGCCTCGCCAGGCAGAATATCAATCGCAAGCCATCGGTCGTCGAGATGCTCGATGTAGATGGTACCACCAGCCAAAGCAGTAACAAGCTCGATGTCGCAAACGTAGAGAAGGTCGTCTTCACGGCGGGTGAAGCGGGCGTGAGGCTTCTGCTCAATCTCGAAAACGACATCACCGGCCTGGACGCCAGGTGCTTGGTCACCCTCGCCTCGGAACTCGACCTTGGTGCCGCTGCGGACACCCTTGTCTACGTGGACGTGGAGGACCTTGCGGTCAACAGTGGTCTTCTTGCCGTTGCACTGCTTGCAGCGGTCCTTCTCCTTGATAGTCTCACCCTCACCGTTACAGTCGGGGCAGACAGTCTGGAATCGCTGGATCATGGGACCCATCTGGCGCATCATGGTCTTCATGCCGTGGCCGTCGCAGCCAGCGCAGCGCTTGACAGCACCATCCTTACCACCGATACCCTCGCACTTGGGGCAGATGATGGACCGTTGCAGAGCGAGCTTAGAGATCTTGCCGCGGTAGATATCCTCGAGGGAAACCTTGTGGGTGTGGTGGATGGTGCGGGCCTTGGGAGGACCACGGTTGCCCATGCCTCCGCCAAACATGCCGCCGAGGCCGCCGCCGCCAAAGCCGCCGCCGCCAAAGAACTGAGCAAACAGATCCTCAGCGGCCATGCCGCCGCCGCCACCGGCACCACCCTCGAGGCCGGCCTCGCCATACTGATCGTAGATCTGTCGCTTCTGGGAGTCGGAGAGGACTTCGTAGGCGTGGGAGATCTCCTTGAACTTGTCCTCGGCAGCGGGGTTGTGTGCGTTCTTGTCTGGAGAAAGTTAGGCGCGTTGTTTCCAACATCTGGAGCCAAAGGACCTACCAGGGTGGTACTTGAGGGCACCGGTCTTGTAAGCTTTCTTCAACTCCTGCTCGGTGGCAGTTGGGGCGACCTATGAAGATAGTTTAGCAGAGTCCATGGCGATATGCAGACCGGGCGCCGACATACTCCCAGGGTGTCGTAGAACTTGGTTTCCTTGACCATCTTGGCGGTTGTGGTATGAAAGGTTTAGGTATGTAAGATGAATAAAGAGAAGGCAGATGAGGCCTCTAAGATTTCCTTATTAGTAAAGCTCGAACAAAGCAAACAAGGAGCCGAATGCGCAAACACGAGCAGTACAGCAAAACAATGCCAGACAACTCGGATTTGTTGGTTCGCAGAATGGCGATTCCCTTGACGTTGAATAGAGCCGTGATTATCGTACCTTGTCCACCAAAAGTGCGTATCTCGAGTTTCCGACGGCGGGGCTGCAAGAAGTCGCTCGGGTTCGGTCGCTTTTCTGACTTGGCAAAACTCGGCGAAGTGGAGGATGAGGGCGATTACGGAGACGAGGACGACACTCGGACTCGACGAGGACGGAGATGGAACAAAAAGGGAGGGAGATAAGACGGGGGAATTCCTGCACAACGGGAGCGAAGGGGGGAAAGGGAGAGAACAGAGAAGATCTTGATTAACGACGTCGAAGTCGAGATTCGGCGCTGGGGTTTGAGCGGGACGGTTTTTGAGAAGAAAGGGAGGCTGCAGCACAAGGAAGGGTCGCCAGGCGGGCGGACGTGCGCCTCATGGAATTGTGTGGAAGAATGTCGATTCCGTGGCCGTGCTGATAATGCAAGACTTGGTTCTTTGTGCTAGGGGGACTTGGGTCTGGCGTACCACGCTGGCGGGCCTTTGGGTGGGGGGAGACTTATTGTCCCGCTGGAAGGCCAGTTAGTAAGCCGTTTGATGAAGCACAAAGCCTGCAGGTTTCTTTGTTTTTCTAAGATCTTTTGGTGAGAAATGAGAAATGCCGTCCTCTTCGCTTCCTTGTCTGCTCATTCGCCTTCTTCCGAGGGGTATATCGTTTCAAAAACGCTCGCAAGCCTACGCTCTTACAACCCAGACCAACACCCGTCAGAGCAATCTAAGTACTTAATCAGGCTCCCTCGGACGTCATCACAAGGCTATGCAAGTACCTCCCTAACACGGCGCCCCTGCAAGGCGCTCCTGGCACCCCATCCCTCCCATCCCTCCACCACAAAAACGCAACCCAAGACCCCCAAAAAGAGGGTGCAGCAGTGGCCAGAAGTTCTTCCATTTTTTTCTCACCAGCCGCAGGGTCCGATTTAAGGTGCCACTCAACCCAGTCTTGGTT